>LKNJ01001413.1:49940-96256 GCA_002120245.1 Maccullochella peelii | reverse complement strand
CACACACACACACACACACACACACACACACACACACACACACACTCTACATACACACACACACACACACACACACACACACTCTATATACACAAATCTGTTATATGGCCATAAACAGTATATATTCAAATGTTTGATGTGTTCATATATAACATTTATGAGAGTAAGTCTCATTTTTCTTTGGTACTGTTCATGCTATGATGATTAAAGAGTGTAAATGTTTCAGAAAATGTCGAAATATTCTGGTGTCCAGACGATGAAAAGTTCATTCTGATAACTTTAACCGTCTTTAAAGGTGAGATGGACTATTTAATTCGTCATTATTCATTATGCCTCCAGTGTTGCACAGAACATGTTTCTGTTTAGTGATTTATGAATTTAGGTTTCTTTATTTTTGGACTTATTTATAGGAAAGAGTTTGACCACCAGGAAACCAGACTGTGTGTGTGTGTGTGTGTGTGTGTGTGTATGTGTGTTAGCATTAGCGTTAGCTCTGGTCGTCTATCTCGATTCATTTCCTGTATAAACTGCAGCAGCCTCCTGGGGCTGTTAGCTGCTCACCTTCACTGATATTAATGAGCTCTCTCTGCTCGTTTCCTTTATTTATTAACCGCTAACAGCCAGAGGAACGAGGTGTGTGTGTGTGTGTGTGTGTGTGTGTGTGTGTGTGTGTGTGTGTGTGTGTGTGTGTGTGTGTAAAGGGTTCAGTCGTTTAAGTTTAATGTCGTGTTATTTTTACGCAGACGTGGCTGTTTTTTTTTGTTTGTTTTTTGTTTCTCGATAACGAAGCAGTTTGTTAATGATGATGATGGCAGCAAGTTTTTGGGACGACCTTGATGAAGGAGCAGAGAGTTTTTAGACGACAAAACTCTGCTGTGATGGGGCAAAGAGATATATAAGTAATAATAATAACAATAATAATAATACTTTATTCATATAGCACATTTCATACATGTTATTTATGAAAGATGAACAAAGTACAAAGACAGATGGAAAAGAGAAGCATTTAAAATAAAGCAGCATTTTTTTTAAACAGACAACAAATTAAAGACATTATTAAAAAAAACATATATATATATATATATATATAAATTAACAGTGAATTAATGACAGTTAATACTGTGCGTGAGGTTGAATATAGCAATGGTTTATAGAAGACAAAAGCAAGTTTTAAAATATGAATTTAAGTAGAATTTATAGAAAGTATATACAGTATATGTATAATATACGTGTAAGTATATAAAATACAATCAGATAACTGTAAGGAGAGTTCTGAATATAGTCTAATATAAGTCTTATTAAAATAATAAAGTGCAAAATAAAATTTCAGACTTCAACACCTTCCATCAAGAACACCTGGAGCTGGAGGACACTCAGACACATACAGGCTTTTATTTTTCAATTTTACATACTTTGTGCTGCGTGTTTGTGTGTGTACAGGTTGTGTGTGGAGGTACCTGCTCGGACAGACGAGGTCAGAGGTCATCAGAAGACAAGCGAGCCCTGTTGTGGAATCTGCTGAGCGGTGCACTTCCTGTTTGACCTCTGCCCTCGACCATCCATCCCATAATCACATTCCTGCTCCGTCCTCCTTCGCGGTCTGACTCAGAAATACACCGACTGGCACTCTGTGTCTGTTTTTATGTATAAAGAACCATTTACAACAGAGCTGCGGACATCAAACAGTAAAGTAAATCTTTAATCCAGAATACAGCAGGTACAGTTTGCTATATAAAGTGTGGAAGGGCACACTGCAACGCTCATAACATCATTGAAAATACGGCCTCGTTCTTCAAACATCGTTTAACTAACCAGGCTGACAGGATGTTATCCTGCTAAACTTGATTCTCCGAACACAATCAGACGTTTGATTTGTTAATCTTGAATAACAGTGAGCTCTTATTTTGAAATAAAGGCAAAATTGAAATCATGATCAGCACTCTTTTTTTTAAATTATTTATTGCTTATCATACCCCAAAAATAGTGAAAGAAGTGAAAGATTTTGGTCATAAATCGAAGTATTGGACAGATTTAAATTTTAAAAAGTCAGGGCATCGCTATAGTTTACAGATTACAGTTCATCCTGTGGGGAACATGGATGTCTGAACCAAATATCACAGCAATCCATCCAATAGTTGTCGACACATTTTACTCACAACCACAAATGTGAATCTCGTGATGGCGCTGGAGGAAAAGTAAGGGGATCACCAAAAACTAGCAGGATTCATCCTCTTGGGAGCAGGAATGTCTGTACTGAATTTCATGGCAATTTATCCAATAGTTACAGAGATATTTCAGTCTGGACCGACCGACAGACTGAGCAACAAATATTAGAATTTAATTAAATCTTCTGTTTATTAAAACGGTAAATTACCAAAGGGCCGCTGAGATTGGACTTGTTTAGAATGATATACATATATATACCCGGCTAGCAATATTATATAATTGGATCACATATTCAAAATATAAACTGTTAATTTCTCCCCTGGCAAACTGATTGCTGAACATCTGCACGACTCCCAACATCATCATCATCATCATCATCATCGTCGTCGTCTTGATGTCTCGTCAAACCAGAAACCTCACGAGCTGCTTTCCCTGAAACTTCCTGCTGACAGACAGACAGACAGACAGTTCCTGTGTCTGAAAGCTTCCTCACATCAGATCCTCGCTGCAAGATCCTCACTGCTGCACAGTCTGACATGTCTGGGTTAAACTGGAGAGCAGCTCAGCGCGAGCAGATGGAAGGAAACAGGAAGTCCAGGAGGAGCAGAAGAAGAAGAGCAGGGATGTTTAGCCTCTGACGACTTGGCGGCCCTCATCTCTTTACTCTCCAACATTGACTCTGAGAGCCGGAAGCTCCTTCAGGACCTCTAAGGAGTCAAAACATGTTTCAACTCAACTTTATTATTCATGTCTGGAACAAACAGGGAGGGAAAAGTAATCCAACACAGTGTTCAGAGGACAGGGAAGGATTTATAATGTGTCTGAAGGGTCGATTAAAAGAGTCCACCGATTTAACATCACACTTCTATAACGCTGTTGGACAGTTCAATGCAGCAGAACCAGAGAGAGATCGTCCTTTTTATTTCATGCATTGTTCTTTCTCGTCAAAACCTGCCGCATGGAAACTCCACAACGACCCTTTTTCATCAATTATCCTCGTCACTCAAACTCGTGTTAATCAAAAACTAAATCAAAGAGCTCCTGAGGGGAATCAATCACAATCAGGATTAATTAAAACTCACACAATAATTACTAATGTCAACACTGTTAGAGTGACAGATCTTTGACCAGCTTCAATAAAACTCCCACATGATCATATCTTATCTTTCATTCCCAGTCTCCCTGTTTGAAGTATATTTGATCATTTTTGAGTAAAAAGCCTTCCTGTCTTCTGATCTGCCGTCTGGCTGACCTCTGACCTCCGTCACCATCAGTCTGCTGAAGCTGTTTGAGGTTCTTGTTGGATTTCAGGGTTCTGCTCTGTGATGATTTCTGTGTTGGAATCCAGATTCGGAGGTTCAGGCAGGACCTGGACTCGGAACAGCGTCTCTGTCCGTCTGATCTTCTTGGCGTCTTTGCCGTCAGCTGGAAGACGATCTGACGGAGCGGATCTCAGTCTGCTGGATCTGGCCCGTTTGGAGGGGCTGCAGAGGGATTGTGGGTTCGGGTTATGGGCTGGTCAGTGAGGAAGCTGCTGATTTAATTGAAAAAGAGATGTTCAAAGAAAATGTCTGGCCGTCTGTTGATGCAGTCAGAACAAATCCCTGCTGTCTACTGCTGAACAATGGCCACTTACTGTGCTGTATGATGACGTACAGGAGGTTGTTACTGACTTTAAGGTACTTAAGGACTTTAATCAGAAGGATTGATTGGTGTCCAGTGGTGGTGGACGTACTCAGATCTGTTACTTAAGTAGAAGTAACACACAACAGTAGAAGTAAAATGACATACAGACAGTTGACCCCTTGTGTTGGTGTGTCATTAACCTGAGCAGAGGGAGTGAGAAACTTTAATTTCTTCAGGCGATTCTTTGAACTTTTTACATCTTTCATCCTCTCTCTCTCTTTCTGTGTGTCTCTGAATGAAATAAAACGAGGGTGAACAATCAATTATATAATGAAACATGCTGTAATTGAGGGCCTATCTCATTATGCCACATTAGTCTGATATAAATAGTGAGCTATTAGCACTAATTTATTAGAAATCTGCCTCTTATTAAAGAGCTTCAACCCTCATTATCTGCCGTGGCTCCTCGGTCCCCAAACTGCTGAGAAGCAATCTGAAACTCATATTGAGACACCTGTTTGTTAGAACTTCTGACTTCACCTGTTAACTGGTTCCACAGTGAAGCTGCGTTCAGGTATTTCCACATCGAATCTGAAGTTTTGTGTGAGATATCCGCAGGATACCAAGAAAGTAAATGGCCTGCATTTATATAGAGCTTTGCTCTAATTCACCCGCACACCGATGGCAGCGAGCTACAGGGGTAATCAGTGCTGACCGGAGGAGCCGGGGATCAAACCTCCAACACCACAGAGAGCTCTGTGGTTTAAATGATTATCTTTACCATTGTTGTGAATGAAACTTGCCCACAAACAGAGAGGAAAAGGTAGCCTCATATGGCAATTTTAGGGACGTCGATTATGATCAAATTTCACTAAGTGGTGCCATTCATCAGGCTGAAACATCAATTTACGATGGATAACGTTTGTCCAGTTGTCTTAAGAATATGTGAAAGAGATTGATGCATCTACCCAAAGGTTTTTAACTGGATTCCACTCAATGACCAGACAGCTTTTCCTATTTTCTCCTTTTTTTAATCTTCTCTACGTACATTTCTTTTAAATAAAGTTTTTATTTTTATTTTTTTCCCCCCCTTCTAGGTTCCAATATTTTCCAGACAACTCCAGTTTGGCGAATCTGACTTGGAACACTTGCACGAGCAAACCTCACAGAAATAAGTAAGAGAGGTTTAAGATAAGAATAAGAAATGTCGTTGAATGAAGCCCAATGTCATTTGGTGAGAAACTTTATTTCTGTTTACATTAATAAAAACAAGAACAACTAGTGATGTTACGTTCGCGAACAATACGATTATTTTCAACGGCTCTTTGGTACAAATGAAAGGGAACCGAGTCGTACTTCCTGCCCTCAATCCACTCCCCTTTGTGTGAAGCAGCCAGTCAGTGTTGCATGAATTGCATTCAAGGCAACTTCATTTACATAACACATTTCACACAGAGGGTAAAATTCAAAGTAAATTCCCTGACAAAGCAGAGGGAAACGGCATCACTTTGGTGGGAAGTATGAATCTGATTTCCCGATTCCCGAGTTCTCGGAAAGGAACGGAGCCATGAAATCCGTCTCCCTTCAAAGAGCCAATTCGCATCACTACCTTTAACCACTCTCACTCCACACTGCCGTTAGTTTAAAGAACTACACAAGTATTCTATTGACTACAGAGACAAAACAAGAAAAAGTATAAGAGAATGAAGTCATCAGTGTAAATCCACATTAACGCCGTGGAGAAAGATAACTTTGAGAGGTCGGTAAAGGGCCTTTACACACACTGACCCTCTGCAGAAAAGAAGACAGTTTCTTTGTTGTTGATGATGTTTCATGTTATCTGACAGCAGACAGCTGTTAATCTCTGACATCCACACTCCAGTTTCTCATTTCTCCAGGGCTGGATTTTTTTCCCATGGTCCTCTCTGAGCAGGACGGCTCATCTGTCATCAGAGCGGCACCTGCGTCAGGACAACCATTATATCCCTGCCAGGTGTGATGGACAGCCGAGGCGAGTTGGTGACAGCGGCGTGGTGTCCGGACACAGATTGAAGGTGGAGCGGTGGAGACGAACGTTGACATTTGTATCAGAAGTCTGTTCACGGGTGACGTCTGAGCTGCCTGGAGACGCCGTGTCCTCCACCTGCAATAAAAACACCTCCGCCCTCCAAACGTTTCTTCAAGGCCTCGGCTGTGATTGCAGCGCAGCGTCGCTCGTTGAAAACTCTGTCACAAGAAACACTTCAGGTTCGTCCACATTGTGATTTATTGGATCAAAGAGTTTCTTTCCCACTTTCAAATGTATTGTCTCCGGCTCAGAGTGTGACAGCTGAGGGGAGCAAACTCAGAAACCATGTTTTCTGTTTTCTTAACTCCTCGAGGACATATGAGGTTTGGTTCGAAAAAGAAGATATCTACAATTTAAGAAATGACAGCTAGACTGTGTCTTTGTTTTAAGACAGGCTCCAGTTTCTTTATTGATCCAAGACAGAGACACTCGGATACTTCCGTTAGTACACTTCCATGCAGTACACTGTGTACACTACAGTATGTACTTACTTGCATAGTGTTTGAATTTTGACAGGGTAGTGTTGTCTCAAATCGAACACGACCGTTGTGCACTTACCGGAAATGAACATTTGACCGCTTCTTCTTCTTTTTAATAGTGAATTCCAACTGGGCGGAGCATTATCGCCAACGTTATCACCAATATCTGCCGGCTTGTTTGCTCACTTTAATTCATTTTCACTTTGCTGATTTCAGTTCAATTTTATTAAAAATTGAATAAATGAAGGTGCTTGTTCACTGTAACAATCGCAACCACGGCCACCATTTCCATAGGTTGGTGGTCCCTCCCCCAAGACGGCGACCATCGAGGGTGAACAGTGTCCAGTGTACCACACTCAACTTTTTGACCGTTTTAAGTACACCATCCAGGTACTCATAGTGCACTGCATTTTGCCATAATTGTCAGTGTGAACGCACTTATGCACTCAAAATAGCAAGTGTAAGTACGGAAGAACGCGAGTTGAGACCAAGCTATGGAGTTGACAGGATAATAGAAATTTCAATTTGATAAAAACAAGATGTCACTGAACACGTCGTCATGTGTGCTTTTTGTTGTAAGGAGCTAGCAGGTTTGTCTCAGACAGCACTGACATGTAAACAAACATCAGTATCAACAGACAGATAAATGAATGTTTGAAAGCAGTTCGGAGATGTCACCGCTGCTACAGCTGCTGCACACAAACCTCCAAAACCCAAAGCCGTCTGTCAGAGTCCATTATTCAAACTGACATTTCCCATGATGCTCCTGTGTGATTGCCGACACACACACAGGACGCGTTCAGCAGCTTCTGGCACACACACAAAACCTCCAAACACCAGCAACTGATTCCTGAGTTGAACAAACAAACTGGAGTTGAGGAGTAAAATGTGTCTGACGGTGATTTGACTTCAACAAGGTGAAGAAAACTCTCTGAATCAGGAATATTTTGTCCGTGTGTGAACTCACTGAATATTATGAGTCATTATTGAGATGATTAATATTCAGATCACCTTCCTGTCCTTCATTAGAGTGGCCACCCTGATGAAGGACAGGTAGCCGAAAATGTTTGGTAAGTAAAGCACGTTGGACTGGAGAAAAGTTGTTTTAATTTTGATGCACTTGTACTGAAGTTCAGTGATCTTCACCTTGCTGTGTGCGTGCGTTCTCAAAAAGAAATCAGACAGACAGACAGTGACTGGATGTCTCACTCCGCTGAAGTAATGAGCTCATTCCAGCTGACAGACTCACCCACAGACTTTGAGCAGAATCTCATTTTATAATAAATATTGATCCACTCCTTCTGTCTGCTCAAAGTTCACTTGAACTTTTCAAAAGCACTCAGACGCTCGGTTACACAAACTGCAGTTTTTAAAACTTTTCCTGAGATTTCCAGCTACAAACTATCCACAGCAGGCAGTCCTAAAGACAGATTACCCTGGTTTAATCCCAGTGTAATCTGGCCTAAACTCAGTCTAACCTGGTCTTAAACCAGTGTAGGCATCTATGCAATGCAGAGTATCATTATCATTGTTAGCATGTTAGCATGCTGATGTAGTATTTAGCTCAAAGTACCACTGTGCCTAAGTACAGCCTCACAGAGCTGCTAGCATGACCGTTGTTTGGTAAATCAGGGTCTTCAGTCCTGTCTCACATATTGTTTCAGATGTGGTGTCGATCATTCTCGCAGGTTTATTTCCATACGCACTCGGAGAAGTCATGAAAACAGAGAGAAAAGTGACCCATCAGTGAGCTTCTTCCATCACGCTATGACTTATCGATCAGCGCTGCAGTCGGCCCCAGCAGACATCTGAGGCTGTAATTGAGCTCAGGAGGGTCTATGAGAGTCTCTGCATCGCATCCTCAGGGGGCCTCCACCAATCAGATCCTCTCTCAGTCCACGAATAACAAACAGATATTTACCTGAGTCACAGCAAACGCATGCTGAGTTGTACAAAAAAACAAAGTGTAAAAAACACCATTCTCCATTTTACAGGGGTTATGTGCTGCTGGACTATTTCTTGGACAGGAGCAGTAACTTCCTGGACTCTCAGATCCAAGAAATAGTCCGGTACATAAAACGGCGATTTGTAGTTTTTACATTATACATAAAACATGTTAATTAGTGAGCTTCAGAGCAGATTTTGTTTGGAGAGAGCCAGGCTAGCTGTTTCTAACTGTTTCCTGTCTTAATGCTAAGCGACGCTAACCAGCTGTTAGCTGTATCTTCATATTTAACGGACAAATGCTGTGCCAGAGAGTGAATAAGTGTTTTTACCAAAACTTTTGCCCTAAAGAAGAAAAAGAAGGTGGCTAGACAGAGCAAACACTAGTTCCTCAGATGTCCCACTGATCTGGACAGTCTTGCTTTACGTCTTAACGTGATGATACGGTATGATCACTACTTCAGAGCTGAACTTCAGTTTTTCCAACAACTAAACGTCAACAACGTGTTTCAAGGCACACTGACTCCCCCCTCGTCTCTTCTGCAGCGAGGTTTTACAGTCTGCTGTTGAACATCTTAAGCAGGTTATTACACTGTGGTGCGTTTTAGTGCCTGCTGGGACAAACGGCCGCTTCAGGATGGACTCGTAAATCCCTGAATAACAGTTGTATTAATGCCCCCTCCGTAAAAGTGATGTGTTTCCTGCTCCTGAAAGGATCATAAATATCAGCAGCTGCTGTCAGGCTGATCGCTTTATCCAAGACGCCGTCGATGGAGAACGAGGAGGAAACGCCTGCGCACACCACAAAGATAATCCGGATATCAGATTTGCCGCTTTGCCAACAGTTTATCATTTCTTTGTTTTGGAGAAATAATATTGTCGTAGTTTCATAGTGCTTTTCGGTCGTCCAGCCATGTCCTTTCTTTACGTTCAGCGCCGATTCTGACTGTTATGTTCAGTTCAGTACAAAACCAGCCTATACAACCACTGTTTATAAGGCTAATAGCTCAGCAGCCACATCATGATTGTTTTTGTGGTGTTTGCTGTCTTTTAATAAGCTTTCAACGAGGAAATAACGAACAGCTCGTCACTGCAGAGATAACAAGAGCGCTCAGTCACCAGTGCACACTGCACTGCACACTCAGTTCACTTTGAAGATTTGGTGTTAAAAGATTTATTCGTACATGTAGCTGAGCACCTGAGGTCCTGAGGTCCTGCAGCCTCACACGCTGCACCACAGCACCGGGACGCATCGTGTTTAAAACAGACCCGATAAAGCTCAATAGCTTACTTAGTAATCAATAGATTACTTCTAACTTTATGAAGAAATGCTACTGTGAAAGCCTGACATGAATTGGTGCACAACTGATTGTGCAAGGTGAGTAGGGCTCGTACGAAAAGTCTTGCATTGGAGTCATTATTACCAGTCAACGAGTCCGCAGTTAGACGCTCAGGTCTCTCTAAAGAAAGAGATCTTGATCTCAATGAGACCTCTTGAATAAATAAAGCTGAACAAACACAAACAGGGAACTTTCACGAATGGTTCAACAGGAATCTTGAAAGAACAGTGATGTAATAAATGTAAATAAAATGTTCTCAGACTATTGAAACAATAAACACACAAGTATTTTCCCTGCAGTTGGATTCTGATCGCTGGTTCCATTTTAGATCTGATTCAAGACGGATAAAATACTTGAACATATTATTTTTTATTAGCTCTGGTATTAATAAATAATTCTTATCTTTTTCCGTCATTGAGGGACAACCGACTCTGCTTTCTCACTGCAGCTGTCTCCTCTCTGACGTCATCATCGTGTCCTCTCCTCCTCGCCGCGGTGTCGTAGTCCTCTGGTCATGACTTTGCCCGAGGCGACTCCACGTCTGTCTGTCCGTGCTGGTGTCTCACACTGTGGCGGCGGCGGCAGGCAGCACTTCCTGCTGTCTGACAGCATGACGACGGCTGATGATGATCTGTCAGCAGGACGTCGGTGATTGGCTGAGACGTGGGGCGCGTAGCTCCTGCAGGCGTTAACCTTTCAGCAGGAGACACTCTGAGTCAGCGGCAGACGGTGACTCACAGCTCCTGATGACGTTTACATGTTTACAACGAGATGTGTAGACAGCGTGGACACAGGATGTGATGTCATGTTGGTGTCAGATGTAAATGTATTTAAATTCCCAGCTGGTGCAGACACCGTCAGCACGTCACTTCCCCTTCCCCTCCCATCATCCTTTGCGTCTCATCAATGTTTGATGTGACATTAACAGGTGTAGACACAAACGGCGACACATCAAACACATCATCTCTCCGGAGGGCGTCTGGTTTCCCCAGCGAGCGAACGAACGAATGTGAGCCGCCGCCGTCGCCACCAACCACACACTTCACTTCCTGTCTGTCTGCGGAGCATGAATCAAACATCAAACCTTTTGGATCTAAAGAGTGTCTTTAAGTGTCTGTGAGCATTTTTGTGTGAATAAAAACGAGAAGTACAACCTGAAAACATTACATGTTGAAAGTAAAACCTCAGATTAAAGACAACTGCTGGACGATTAAGTTAACTTTGCTTAAATAAAGTTGCTTAAATATACATTTTTAGTCTTTTTAAGAAGACTTTCATAGAAGATTTTTTGTGATCTGTGTTTTTTTACACACAGAAAAATGACATTTCTGTTTGTTTCATGTATTGATTTGAGGAATGTCTCCTCATCGCTCCACACAGATCTGTTTTGATCAGACTAGTTTTTACTTTTCCACCTCAGCCAAGCGTAAAAACCTTTTTGTGATATTTTGACACCCCATTTTTTTAATGTGCAAACTGCAAAACGTGCATAAAAACAGGTGGATGGAAACGCACTTATTGAAAACGGAAATATTGTGTCAAAAGATCGCCCGAAAAAAGCAGCTACCCTGACGAACACGGTACATCAAAAGATAACAGCAACTCTTTCTGTAGAAGAAGAAGGCTGTTGTACTACAACTACATCCAATCTTAAAATGACCTGCTGCGACCTGCACAGGTAATAGAAAAAGACGGAGCAGCTGAGTTCGAACACACTGCTGCTGCTGCTGAGTGACTGTGTGGCCTGAATCGTATTGATCTGATATCAGAGGAAACCACTGGGTCCAGAGCAATGTTTCAGAGGTTTGAGAGAGAGCAGAATTGACTCAGGCAGATCGGCAGATTACAGAGGAAGAGTCTGAACTCATGCATCAAACAGGAGCCGCTGTATCGTCGGTGCGTGATAAATGATGAATGACGGCGTGGTTAATTACGCACAGTTAAACCTCACAGAGTGAAGAGATGATCCTGTGTGAGGAGAATATTTACTGTGATCATGAATGTTAATGAAGGTTGGGCAGGTTTACAGGGCTCCAGGGGGCCTCTGGGCTTCACCTGCGAAAAACAACCACAAAAGAGATGCACTACAAAGACACACAAAACTACTACAAAGACATGCAAAATGACCACACTCCAACGCAACATGACCACAAAGACACACAAAAAAACCACACAGGCGCAAAACAACCACAAAACGAATAGAAAGAGATCCAAAACAACTATAAAGAGACACAAAATGCTCATATGGACACAAAACGACAAAACGTTTGAAGATAAAACAAACAAAAAACTTCAGCTTCTTTGTCTTAAAGCTATTGCTAAGTGCAGCCTAGCATTTTACAGAGCCTACCTGAATCTGATTGATCAATAATGAATCAATCGACATACACACACACACACAGTCTGACAGAAATCAGAGCAGACAGAGAGGAGCTGCAGAGATGAACCTCAAAGAAAAAATAAATAAAATACAGCGTGTACGTGAACTGGATCGCTGAGTCCGTCTGATTTGATTGTTAATGATTTGAGTGCATTTTTCAGGTCTTTACCGTTATTGGTATCCATCATTTGCATCATTAATTTAAGAAAATGTACAAACTGACACACAATGTGACACGTAACAATGTTCAGACTCTGATGATACTGATGCCCCCCCCCCATCGCTCCTTCAGGCTGCAATCTTCTTGATAAAGTTGTTTTTTTCTCTTCATCTCTCCTGATGCTGCTGATGTCGCCCTGATAGGCCTCATCGTTATTCTCTGCATCGTCCCGCTAGCAACGCGTTACCGGGGCAACGGTGACCTTGCCAACGGGACTCCTGTACGAAGCACTAATGAGGATGAGTTTTGGTGAGAAAGGAATATAAAAAAAAGGTGCTCGGGCTGAGACAGACAGAGACGAAACGTAGAGGCACAGTGACAGATTCACGGGTCACTGATACACTTTATAATCACTCGGATCTCACGGAAAGTGCTTTTTCCTTTAAGGTAGAAAAGTGCTTTATAATTGCAGTCCATTCGCCAGCAGCTGATATATATTTTGGAGGAAACGTGATGCTGCCTGTAACTGTAACTTAAATCAGGAGAGACTTCAGTATTAGTGAACAAATATTTATTGAGACGTGCATAATAAAGATGAGAAATGTGAAGAGTCTTTGATGATTGGACCCCGTCGTGACGTCATCATATTTTAAGGGGGGCAGAGAAGCCGTGAGCAGTGTAGGATGCCCCCCCCGATGGAGTCTAGACTCTGGTGGTGGTGGAAGGATGGCTGAAGGTCTGGATGTGATGAGGAGTGGACTTCTGATCAGCCTGACCCGGACACTGACTGCGGTGAACTGGAGGTGAACGGGGTGGAGGAGGGTCGCAACGAATCCGCACTGAAATGACAGCTGGCAGCAAGCGAGAAGAGAACAGATTTAAAGTTGGACAGCAGCAATATGATTGGCTGATGGAAATTGTGGCAAACTGGTTGGATTAAAGAAAAAGAGAGAGAGAGAGAAAAAGATCTATTCGCTTTTGGTGGCAATGCAAATATGTACCATATGTTTACAAAGAACTTTATTATTATAAAAATATATTTTCATTCCGTTAATGTCTTCTCATTTAGTGTCACAGTTAAGGACGGCTGTGTTAACTTGTGTTAAATTGCTTTTTCTGTATTGTTTTTACATAACTTTACCTTTTGGCCACCAAAAACGTACTTTGGCCACCAGATTTAGGGGCTTGGTGGCTCGCGGGGCCAGTGCTAAAAAATATTAGCGTCTATTCCTGTATTATATCTGATGTTTCTGGATTAATATTCCTGCTGCATTCATGCGTATGTTGCATTTTACTGCTGTAGATGTTAAAGGTTGAGCTCATTTTAACTCCTTTATATACTGTTGGCTAGTTTAATCTACAGCAATGCATCATGGTCCGTAAGATCATCATAAGTTTGTGGTGTGGAGTTCTGTGAGAAGCACGTATCTCTAAAAAGTTTTCACTTTTCATGAGCTTTGTGACAAGCAGGGTGTTTTAAATAGTTTAAGCTGTTCAAGCTCTGTGTGGGAATTTGTACGTCCTGTTTCCTCGTGAGTGTGAAGACGAGACGCCTGTGGAGGGAACTGACAGGAATACAAAGACACAACAAGTAACCAGGTTTCTCTGAGTAACCTGGTTACTTGTTGTGTCTCGGCCGCCCTTGGAGCATCCTAACAGTCCTCCTTAAGGCCTTCACACACCGGGGGTGTTTTTTCCTCATGCGATTAATTCACACGTCAATGTACTTTTTCAAACTGTTGTTCTTGTCATGAGTACTTTCACACAGAACGCGAATATTACACGGCGAAAAAGCAACATAATTTTGGGATTTTGTACGGAGAATAAAGGCATCAACCAATCACGTGGTGCGGAACGGACGTCGCGTCACAACTGCTAACGACAATGGCAATTGAATTAATGTACTCCAAAATTAAAAGTTAACAGGTAGGACCACCGGTGTCTCTGTGGCCTCAGGCTCAGTTCACTGTAACATTACTTACCATCGTTAGATATTGATCAGAGGGACTGGGAGAGATAATCCAGGACAAACTGAACAGTTATTGACACTTTTTGGGTAAATTTTTCCCCAGAGACAGAAACACTCAGCTGTGTGACTGTGTTTTTAAAGCCAATCACATCTGCAGTAATCAATATCCCCACAGTTAATCTGATACTTCTGATCAGCTCCTTATGCCATTGACCTTTGACCTCTGAGTGTCTGAACTGGAGCTGTTGATGTTTGCTGGTGCCAGAGAACAAACAGGCTCTCAGTGAGGAAGACAAAATGAACTGACGAGGTCTGGATCCATACAGAGGTCAAAGATCAAGTGCTGCAAATGAAGAAGGGTCAGAGAGAGGAACATGAGGGGGGAGAAAGATATTGATCAATCGTTGGACAGAGGAAGGAGAGTCAGTGTGTCTCTGTGTGAGTTGGGGATAAAAGAGAATAGAATATCGGACAAAATCAGGGCTACGACACCAGAGACTATCGAATAAAACCGGAGCTAAAACACCAGAGACTATCAAACAAAACCAGGGCTAAAAGAAAAACAGAACATACAGACTAAAACAGACTAACGCCAGAGCATATTGGACAAATCCGGGGCTAAAAGACCAGACCAAAGAGGAACCAAACCAAAAAAGTAGCTTGACTGAGATGGAAGTTGTTGTATCGATGAGCAAAATGCGACAGTGCATTGCAGTGCAATGGAAGCAGACTTAATGAATAAATCATGACGTACATGAAGCATGTAACTTAAACGTCCACTGAAGCACCTTCAAACTGCTCTGCATCAGACGACCTCAGAGTCCTCAGTCACAGAGACGTATTAAACGCCAGAGTTTAACATGCCGAGTTCTTCTCTTTGTTTCTGAAGTAAAGATATTTTTATGTCTCCGGAGAGTCGCCTGCCTCCTGTGGAGCATCTCCTCTCACACCTCTTTGACAGAAAACTGCTCTTTTGTAAGACAACATCAGTGAGTCTTCTTCTCCACTTCATATTCACGCAGAGCTGCGTTCGTGAGTGGAGGAAAAACTCAGCAGACTTCAGTTAACACGGAGGACAGCAGCTTGTCTCTAACAGTTTCACCCACAGTCTGCCTGAAGCTGTTTTAAACGAGGCAACGGGATGCTGATGGAGGAGGATCTGGTTCACAACATCCGACCCAAACTCGTGTGATACGCTGAGGACGTTAAATAAACAGCTGCGAGTGTATGAAATACAAGGATGAACCTAAATCACCTCTACTACAGGAACTAGGGCTGAATGATTTAAGGAAAACATCTAAGTTTCCTTAAATCATTTGTTCTTCCAGCAGGTTAAACAGCTTTTTAACACAGTGACTTTATCTCTCTGCAGCAGTAATAATAATAAAACGTGTCCTTCCTTCAACAGATGGAGGAAATGAAAAGATTGACTCAAATAAAAAGCAGCAGAATTGGTCTTTTTTCTCCGTTAGCGCGCTGTGTTTTGTCCCGTTACTGAGGAAATCGACTTCTTCAGATGCAGAAACTGACGGAATCATGAATAAAACACGTGTTTCGTTTACTAATTGTTTTACTACTAGTTTTACAGGTTGGTTTGTGTTCAGAGAGCTGCGTTTTATTCAGCCTGCTAATCACTGACGCCATTTACACACAAAATATTCTCTTTTTTTGCCCAATGTTCCTCACCATCAAGCTGCACAACTCCTTATTAGCCAATTCATTCAGTGTAAGTATCAAAAATATTGATTAGTGCAGCTTTAAAAGACTGTAATTCAAAGAAAGGTGCCTTTAATCGAAGGCTGATGGCGGTTTAACAAAGAGGATGTAATACATGTACATCAGTTTTTTCAAGGATCGCTGTCTGATCGCAGAAAAAGTGTAAATGCATCCAAGAAGCAGTCAAGACGACTTGAAATCAGATGTCGAAAAGGTGTAAATGCATCCGTCTCTCCAAGACACATCCTTTAACTCCTCTCATAACGTAACTACGTCAGTAAGCAGTCTGTGAGAATATCCACTGTCTGATTTCATTAATACGCCCAGCAGCTAAAGTTACACTAAAATTACACTGAAATCAGTTTGTTCTCCGTCTCATTAAAGCAACAAGGAAAAACTTCTGCAGCCATTTCTACACATACCATCGAATGCAATCCGATCCCCGATCAATTCAACCACTGAATGACCTGTGGGGGTGAGAGATGCCATGTAGACTAACGCCAGGTAAACTGTTATCACCACCTCCTTCTTGACTGGAGGAGGGACGACCCTGATTTGCATGTAACCCGAGAAAACAAACAAACAAAACAAAGACAGATCGTGATAAGATTTGTCATCTGGCCAACGGAGACGAAGAGTATAGTCTCTTAAATCTGATCTAGATTTTATTCGGATGCGAGACACCTGAAATGTGTAAATGGGACTTTTTTCAGATCAAGCGAGTAACGATGAAATAACATTCAGACCGACACAGTGACATGGATCAAACCTGCGTCAGGAGTTTTTCTGAATGGGGTCGACCAGGTCAATGGTTGGACCAGGGTTGGACGCCGGTTGGTGAACCGGCGTCCAACCCTGGTCAGGAAATGCTAAAACATCCAATCCAAACGATAATATAATTTCTAATATTCCACACCAATAGAGCTTCTAATTAGTCAAATCATTCAGTGTATCAGAAATATTGATTAGTGCAGCTTTCAAAGACTGTAATTCAAGGATGAAGGTGTCTTTAATTGAAGGCTGATGGCGGTTTAATAAAGGGGGCTGTAAGGTGTTTTTTCAAGGACAACCTCTGCATGTAGTCTGTCTCTCTCTCTCTCTCTCTTCTTCTTGTGGCTTATCTCACACAGACAGACAAGGTCAAAGGTCACAGCAGCTGGACTGCTTTTAAAAGGATTACATGTATGTATCCAGTACCGGGATGTCATTTCTGACCTCCAACAGAGATGAAACATACAGATCTTTTTTTTTTTTTCCCCACTCTGACCTGAAAAACTGTCTCGGAGCTCTCCTCGCCACCGCCTGACCTTGACGACAAAAACCTTCCACGACTACCACCGCCTGGAGAAATGGCCGCCGCTCGCCCATCGAGAGCTTTCAGCGCTGGTGGTAATTGGATTCTGGTCTTCTGCTCGGCCCCCCCCCGTCGCGCCTCCCTGTTCTCTCTGCTGGAGGTGTCATCATTGGCGCTCTAATAAGGCAAAAGGCCACGAGCGCCTTCAGTGAGTCATTATTCACAGTAATGACTTCTCACTCAGCGCCGCACTCACAGGACAAGTTGTATCTGTGCGCACCGAGCTGGACGGCAGTTTAAAGACTCATCAGACTAAAACACAGGAAGGAAACACAGTCACAGTTTAACAGATGTTACAGGTGCGTCTCTTTAAAACACACATTTCACAGATTCACTGCAGTCAGAAAGCATTTGTACAGTGATATTATTTTTTGTCTCTGTACTCCAGCACATTCAATTTAAAATTAAACAGTCAATATTCTGACTTAAGCTTTAATTTAAGGGTGTTTATATCCACACTGGGTCGACAGTGTCCTAGCGTAGCTCTTATTAGCCACGCTAGCGGCATGACTGTAGGGATGTCAATATAACGTCCACCACTTTGGTCCAAACTGAAATATCTCAACAACTATTGGATGGATTTCCATGAAATCTGGTTCGGACGTTCATGGTTCCCAGAGGATGAGTCCGCCTGACTTTGTTGATCCTCTGATTTTTCCTCTAGCGCCACCAGCAGGTTAACATTGTGGGTTTGCAGTGAAATATCTCAGCAGTTGTTGCATGGATTGCCATGAAATTTGGTTCAGACATTCATGTTCCCCTCAGGATGAATTCTAACAGCTTTGGTGATCCCTTCATTTTTTAATCTAGTGTTATCATCAGTCAAATTTAAATTTGTCCAATACTGTGGTTTATTCATCTAACAGTTGGTTTTTACAATGAGCATTACAGCCTCACAGAGCTGCTAGCCTGGCTGTAGACTCTTGTTTCTTCTGAAAAACTGGACACTTTCACCTCCTCAGGCCTGTTAACATCCTTCAAATGAAACAATCTAAAAAGGTTGGTTGAACTGCTCACAGTTCACGTCCACACTGAGGCTATAACCTGTGACGAAGGGGTCACAAGCTAAAAAGGTTGGGTACCACCGGTGTAAACTAATCTGTCCGCTAATCAGTGGTGGAAGAAGTATTGAGAACTATTAGGTCAATTTGTAAAATTGAATATAAACTGAACTGAATAAAACAGTTAAAGAAGAAGTTTGACATCTTGGGAAATCCGCTTATTTGCTTTCTTTTCTATAGTTAGATGAGAAGTTTGATATCACTCTCGTATCTGCCTGTTAAAGATGAAGCTACAGCCAGCAGCTGGTTAGCTTAGCTTAGCTTAGCACAAAAAAGTAAAAAGGTGTGTGTTTTTGTACCAACTAAACAAACAAGATACAATGCGTTAAGTAGCTTTAAAGGTCAATACCTTCAGACAGCGCCAGGCTAGCTGTTTCCCCCTGTTCCCAGTCTTTATGCTAAGCTAAGTTAGCCAGCTGTTAGTATCAATCTTCTCGTTTAACTCTGGGCAAGAAAGCGAATGAGTGTATTTCCCAAAATGTCAAACTATTCCTTTAAAAACATTTGTGGTTATGGGGAAGTGATGTGTTTGCTGATGTTTCAGTTTCAGCGTGACCATCCAAATGTTAGTAAAGAGTCTTTTTGTTTTTTTGACAGCTGCTTTGAACTGAACATATCATCCGGATCAGTGTGAGCAGCAGTAACAGAGACTGCCATCAGCAGATCCACACACACACACAGTGCAGCTCTTTCATTTTTGATGAGTGTTTAATTTTTAACACTGTGAGTTCTCAGGAAACAGGATCATCGAGCGGCTGCAGCGCTCCACTTCCCAAAACAAACTCTTAAAACTCGATTATTTCAGGGAAACACTCTCAGGTCGGATCAGAGGAGGGACGTGACGTTCAGCGCTGCCTGACTGGTTTAAAGGGTTTCTTCTCAGCTGTACATCAGAGGTTTGTGGTGCTTAAATTGACAAAAATGTCAATTTTAATAAGTTAACAGCAGTGTCTCCCAATCAAAAAGGAAAACAGGTTTATATTAGAGACATTAAAGCCTTTATGTCTAATTTCCAACTGTTTAAGTATATTTGACCATATTTTTATAAGAAGTCTCCCTGTTTTCTGGTCTGCGCACTGTTAATACAAACACATCCTCCATGTTTTACATAAATTCAGTATAATGTACATTCCCACAGC
Organism: Maccullochella peelii; assembly: GCA_002120245.1. NCBI lineage: Eukaryota > Metazoa > Chordata > Actinopteri > Centrarchiformes > Percichthyidae > Maccullochella > Maccullochella peelii. The sequence goes on along the minus strand of LKNJ01001413.1, from coordinate 76,854 downwards.
ACTAATTCAGAGACATGTCATGCTCACCACTCTGCTGCTCTGAATTTTAGTCGTTCTACTTTGCTGTTTTTTTGATCACTCATGGAAATGAACACTTCCTGCGACTCAAAGGGGCACAATCCCTCCCTTTCCTGGAGGGCTTTTAATGTGAAATATCAGCAGGAAGTGTTGAGTTTCACTGACTGTAAAATAACAGCAAAGTAGAAGCAACTGGAAATGAATTTATCATAAGATCAAATAAACTTTATTGATCCCATGAGGGAAAGTCAAGTGTCACTGCAGCAAAATGTATTAAAAAAAATATTAAACGTATTCAAGAACAGATACAGAGAAGTTAGTAACCTTAACAAGCTGAATAATATATACTTTGAGTATCTATATACAAAATGAAAACTTTAAAACAAAAATAAAAAGGTACTAAATACTATATATACCATAGAAATAGTGACAACAAAGTATATTGAGATGCAAAATATATACAAACAGTATACAAATAAGTGACAAAATGAAGTTGCACAATAATTAAATACAAAAAAATGTATTTCAGTTCCTTTCCCCTAAATGTTTTATTTATTTTTATTACATTTGAGCCTTTATTTGTTCATCTGCTGTTCAGCTATTGTTTGAGATGATTCTCATTGTTTGAATACTGGCTTTTATTTGGGATCTTAGGGTACTTTCTGTACAGACTTGTACAGACAGTGTGGGCTTTATTTTTTTGACATTTTGGCCAATTGGCATCATTAAAAAGTATGCTGTCCTGTTTGCAGTGTACCCATGCATGTACAGACAACTATCCCCGGATTACTGTGATACTGAAGAAAACGTAAAAACTAAATCCTCAGGCAAGTTCTGTAGTTATAAGATTATTTTCTTTCCACAATTTCTAAGTGGATTTATGGATGTTTGTTTGCTTTCAACTCTATACTCTCAATATACTTCATTTGACCTGAGACAGAGTATCATCCTGTGACCTGTAGAAGTAGAAGAAGACTGAGGCCAATAAACTGGAGGGAGGAGAGCTGTGTGTGTGTGTTCAGAGCTGGAAGCAGTCTCTGAAAGTATAAATTATAAAAGACTGCAGCACACACACACCTTTGATCTATTGATCTTCATATTCTCATGTTAAAATCATCAAAGCTGCAAACAGTGACCCCCCCCCCCNCCCCCACACACACACACACACCCACACGCAACATGTGATGTCAGACAGGTGATGAAATGAAGAAAAACCTACAATAATTATTTTTGTACTGTCCAGCGAAAATTCTCTGAATTCTCTGAGACACTGAAGGATTAAAATTTTGCTTTTGCTTTCAGACATTTCTCACGTCTCAGGGCGAAATAGTATATTTTGTTACTTTATTTACTAATTTTACAAAGAAAATTCTCTAATTTGTTCATTTTATTAAATAAAGTTAATGCCAAGAGGCGTCAGGCTGATATAAACTGCAGTCTTCGTGTGGAGGTGTGAGTTAAAGGTGACCAATCACCTTCATCACAGACTCTTAAGGATAATGACACAGTATAATTACTGTATATTGTGATTTGACAATTACACATCACTGTAAAAACACTCCACGTTTAATCCTTCATGACTTTAACCACTGATAAACATGAATGCAGTTGAAGTACGTAACCGGAGCTGTCGGCTCTGTGACTGATTAATATTTATTACCTCAGAATAACTTCAAAACCAATGAATGAATAAATCAATCAGAGCAGAGTTCAGCTTCATAGATAAACTGTTGGCGTTCAGCAGCATTATGTTAAACGGTTCTCTCATTAATTTTGTAAACAGAATCACAATCATCACCTTAAGTGTCGACTGCAGTGATTAAATCTTTATTCATACATCAGCTGTTGGCAGACGGGTTACGAATGACTCACAACAGCAGGAGGAAAAGACTCTGAGTGGCAGTCAGCTGATTAAACGGCCGTGAAGTCAAAGGACCAACATGAAGGACGGTTCTGAGCAGTGGTGGGAGACGTACTCAGATTGTTTACCACAGTGAAACAATAGAAATACTGTTACAAGAAAAAGTCCTGCATTTAAAATGTAACTAAAGTACTAAAGTACAAAAGTAAAATCAGTGCATTTCACCGTCAGCCAAATATGTAAAATATGACAAAACTGAAACAAAAAGCTTTTCGACAGTGGACATAACTTTGTCAGTATCATTGCTTCTTTTAACGATTGGTACTTTTGTCCAAAATGTTTGATTGCATGTGGACGAGGCGATACCTACTGAGGCAGAACGGAGATAATTCACTGAATCAATGCAGAGCTGGTGCAGTTTGGTGACTTCATTCACACAGAAATGGTACACAAGCTCGCGGGATGGTGAGGCAGGCAAAGGTCCAAACAGGCAAACAAATCCAACAAAACACGGGTGGCAAAGTTCAGGAGGAGGAAGCAAAGAACCCAAAAATACAAAAGGGAACAAAACACGAGAAAAGGCTGGAGGGTGCGAAGACGAACCGGCACTGAAAGCAGGTAACACAAGGAAGACGAGGGACAGGTGAGACTGATCAGGGCGGGGCAGACAACCACACAGGTGGGAAAGACACAAGGGCAGGAAGTTCTGGCAGATCTACGGTCGCAGTTCGGTTGGGTCTAGTTACCAAAACTACTTCGTTATGGTTTGGGTTAAAATAATAAGACAACGTTGAACTACAGTACATACTTTTTTTACTACCCAACCAAACTGCGACCATTTCACAACCTTTCTCCCACGTGTCGTTCTGAAGGGCAGTTACGACGCATTTTGAGTTGTACCTCGGAGGACTCGTTGGTCCCAGCAAGTGTTTAGACCACGACTGGCTGGTCTAGCGGTTCCTCTCAGACTCTCTGCCCCTTAAACATGTTTTACAGTTTTCTGTGGCGTCAGTGGAGACGTCGTCCTTCCTGCACAGTTTCACGTCTTCACTGTAAAGTTCTCTGAAGCGTTCAAAGGTCAGAAACCTGCCGCCATCTGTGTCATTGTTGGTTATCTTCGCCTCCTGCGTCGCCTCCTCGCTGACATTTTTATAAACCTCTCTGGAGGATTTTTCACCTCTGCTCTTCGTCTTTGTCCTCTTTTATTTATTTATTTCTCTCCAGTTTTCAGCATTTACGAAGCTAAACTAAAGCTGCAGGCTGACAAAAACATTTCACAGGCCGTTGATCCTTTCATTCATTTCATACTTGGCATCTACGGAAACCCATTTTGTTTTGCCAGAAATAAAACAACAAATGAAAAGTTGAAAATGAAATACTCAAAATTATGGAATAAATCAGAAATGTTTCCTTACTACTTGTCATTTAGACGATCTCATAATATTGATTTAAAAAGTCATAAATAATCTATGGGTATTTGTATTTTTGTCATTCCTAACTTTTCATCTATTTGTTCCTTTTTCTGGCAGAAATTGGCTTTGACAGCAATTAAAGTAAACTCACCTCTATAAAGTGAATACTGTGTGTGTGTGTGGTTGTTTGACAGTCGTGTACATCATTTCCCTCGCCTTTGTGAAACAGAGACGTTTGTCTCTCTTTACTTTAATTAAAAGTCAGACTGATTGTTTGTTTGTGGTCGCAGAGCTCCACTCCTTCTTTCTCTCCTGCCAAGCTTTCATTTTTTACCAAACTGTTAGCCAGAAGGAGGAGGAGGCGGAGGAGGAGGCGGAGGAATGTTTTGGCGGCGACCATGAAGAATCCATTTTCCTCGGCCTGCTGCAGCAGCGGTTGGCAGCGGCGGCGGTGCAAGCGGCAGCAGCGGGGGGAGATTAGGAGCTGATACTCTGCCTCCTCATCCGTCCCTGATAACACACAGCAAGATAATGGCTCTGCTATTTCTGCTGCTGCTGAGACGATGATGGTTGTTATCGGACTGCTGGAAGCTGCTGTTTAGAGCTCCAGGAGGCGACATGGCAGACCCAATCAGTCAGTATCAGTGATGGATTTATGGAGCTCCTGCTGGTTAACATTAGTGTCGGTGCAGCTGCAGCCAGACCATCAGACTGATGATACGCAGGAACATCTGTCAGTGAAAACAGAGGAAATTATAGATGCGATTCGTCTTTTATACTAACATGTTCAATAACTGTATCAAATTGAAATGCTACACAGGCGTCCAGAGTGGCTAATCAGTATTTGGAGCATTAGTACCCCCTCCTGTGACTCATCAGAAAATCACAAGTTGTCTGCGTCTTTAATTCCTGTCAAGTTTGAGGGGTTTTTTGCCAGAATTTCACAGTTTTTCCTCCCTCTGCGGTGAAAACAGCTATGGGTACTTTCAGCTTTTTGGTTGCTGAATCTATCGAGGCTCGTGTAGCTGCTCCGCATGGAGGCAGGACGCTTTAATCCCAAATCTCAAAGGATGACACACAAACGCCAGGATTGAGAGCAGCAGAACAGTCTGTAAACACAACATACCATCAGCTTATAAAGTAGATGTGGCTAAAATGTTAGCAAACAGCTGCCTACATCCACATCCAGCAGACGCAGAGCAGCACGATCATCCTATTGGAGTCGTGTTTGTGTCCACCTGATGAACGTGAGTCCAGTATTATAAATAATAATATAAACTGTGTGGTCTAGTTGGTGGTTTCTGCCCCATAGAAACTCAGATAATCCATTAAATATACTTTAATTTGTCCATTAATTCTCATTACTTATTATTAGCCATGTTAGCAGCTCTTTGCATGGCAATGCTGGTCTGTCGGTTGGTCGGTTCACCACTTTGGTCCAGACTGAAATATCTCAACAGCTACTCGATTCGATTGCTATGAAATTTTGTACAGATATTCATGGTCCTCACAGGATGTATCCTATTGGTTTTGAGGATCCTCTGACTTTTCCACTAGTGCCATCATCAGGTCAAACTTCCGTTCATCCAATACTTTTGGTTTTGACATTCCCATCAGCCTCAGCAGGATTTTGTGCTAATTAGCAAATATTAGCATGCTAACACGCTAAAATAAGACGGTGAGCATGGTAAATATTGTAGCACTTTAAGCTAACTATAAGCTACTGGACCAGTTCTAGGTACAAAGGAGTGGTTGAGCTAAATAAAAATAGTAAATGAATGAAGAAGCCAGCAGTTTACTGACAATTAACAACAAAACATGCACTTACAATACACACACACTGTATTCACAGTAGGGAGAAGGCAGGCAAGTTACACCTAACCCCCTTTTTTAATTAATTTTCTTGGTCAAAATAGGTAATTTTAGGTTGTTCAAATAATCCTTTCCATCTAGTTTCAACTTAGTTTTGTCCACTAGGCACTGTTTGTTTAAGTTAAGACCTGTTAGTCTGGATTTTCCCAGCTTTTATATAACAGGTTAGACCTTGTTTTTATTTATTTTGTTTTAGCTATTTTCCCTTTGAGTTAACTCTTTTCCTGTTTCCAGGTGAACAGGCACCTTTAAAAACACTTTCGACAATCACCAACTCCGGTTTCCTATTTGCGTCACCAGTGTCACGAAGCACCGCTCCTGTCACCTTGCAACCTTGACAGCTGCAGTTGAGGTTTGAGGTTTTTGAACATTTGTATCGTGAGCTATTCAAGTGAATCCAATTCTTACATTTAAGTGTAATCCTGCTCGGCCGCTGTTGACGTTTGGGGACGCCGTGTTCTCTTGCGCACAATGAATCTTGGGATAGGTTGGGCCGCGAAGGATCCAGCCTTGTTGCGCCGCATTCGGTCTTCAAACGCAGCCTTCGAAGGATGCGGCCCCAGAATTGAGACACAGCTTCAGACTTGTTTGCATCAGTGTTAATGGATAAATGTATTGAAGTGATCCAGTTATACAGTGAACAGACTCTGTCCTGCAAACATTTATTTATGACTTTTCCCCCCTTACCGTTGTTTCCTCTTCGTGCAGATCACCCGACAGTCATCTGCTTCGTGTCATTGACCACGCTCAGCTCTCAGTCTGTGATGTAATCAGCTGGAACTCGTGTATATAAAACGCTGAATGGCCTGGAGTCAATTGTCTGAATTATGTTTTATGTTTAAATGAACTCAGATATTTAGTTTGATGACTGCAGACAGAGCGGAGCAGTTAGACGCGGAAGATGAGTTTAAAGGCCGACAAACAGACATCTGTGCAGCAGCCGTACAGATGCTGCTTAAACAAAACCCTCTCTGCTGAACATAAATATTAAAATGTGATAAAATAACTGACTCACAAAAAGAGTCTCTCCTTTAGTCGAAGTCGAGATCTGTCTTTTTAAAAAATGAAGCATGTTCCTGAGGTTTACTCTTCATATTCTGCGGCAAATCGGCTCAACTGCAGCTCTTAAAGCCTCTTTAAGTTAAACATCGATAAACTTTGTGAGCGCAGAAAAAAACTACAGCTGCCGTGAAAGTTTATTTACGTCATCGTAACTTGGTTTTGTCCGTATCAATAAAACTCCCCAACGCTCTCTTCTAAAGAAAGTTTTGCACTATTTTTCGCTGTTATCTCTTTTGTCGTGCTATGACATTTATCTTGCAAAGGTCTAGGGCTTCTGGGAAATGGTGTTCATCGAAGGCAACAAAAAAAACAAAACCCAGAAATATTTAATAAACAACGGTTCGTAAGAACCGAACACTGAGATACTGAACAATGAAACTTGGTACAAAATAGTTTATTCTTCATATTGTGCCGCAAGGTAATAAGAATGTGTGTCCCAACACACGGTGCACTTAACCCACACTTTTATGCACACTTTTAGTAATAAAGTGTATCCCACAATTCACCACGGTCTACTGCTCCACACCAGTCCAGGTGTTGGTGGTAATGTGCCTATAAACTGGTTTTAGGACACGTTGGATTCAGCCTGAATATTATTAGTCACGTTCAAACGCTACTAGTCTTCTTAATGAGACTCATATGAGTGGTTCTGCATAAGCGACATTGTCAACGTAAATATTAAACATTATATACTTTGATTAATGATTTTGGGAAATGCGCTCCTTGCTTAAAGATGTTATCGGACAGACCCCATCAAAATAATATCACGTCATGTCTCTTTTATGTAGCGTAGAGCTTCGTGCTTCTAGATTTAGAGACTCCTTCATGTGCAGCAGTTTTATGTGATGGTGGTTCGTGGTGGAGGAGTTATTAAAGACTGGAGCTATTTAAGTCTTGTGCAGCAGATGTGCGCTGATCCTAATATCTACCCATTACAGTCACTTCACTCTATTTTTGAAACAAAACATTTTTCACTCTTTTAATATTTCGTCTGTAATCTGATTCAGTCAGAAACTAATGAAGAATTTGCCTTATCAAACACATTTACACGGTTTCCTCTTCTTCTTCTTCCCTCTGAGATGTGTGACTGAGAACTGTTGATTCATTTCTCAATTAAGTGATTAATTAATTGTTAACGTTGGCATATGACAGAACAACAGAGACATTTAGTTCATATTCACAGAAGATGAAGAGGACCAACAAATAATCACAATTGAGAAACTGGAACCAACTAATGTTTGGAATTTTTCCTTAAAAAGTGAGTTAAACAATTAAACTATCAAAATAGTTGAGTTGTGCTCTCTTGTTAAACAGCTGGTGCTGGAGGCTTGCTGTTGTGGTGGCCTATTTATGGGGCTAGTTGGCGAGCTAACCGCTAACATGCCAGCCATAGAAGTCAAAAACATAGCTTAGGTTTGCTAACTGGCAAAAAAATTGCACGCCAGTCAAGCAAAAGCTAGCTGGCTTGCTAAGCAAGGTAGCTTTTCACTTTCCTGGTCTTTGCTCCCACGAAGGTCAGCGGTTTCCTGATGGTTTGAATTTGATCCACAATGCAAATTACACAAACTCACGAGTTCAACAAAGCGAGCGCAAGCAAGTACGACGAGTTGGGTTTTGTCACATACCTTTATTTGTCCTAGCCGGGGTTTGAGCCCACGTCACCAGAGTTCTGGTCGCTGTCTTCAACCACTGGACCATCTTCAGCGCTGATGAACACGAACAACCAGCGAGAGAAAGAAGATCAGACTGAAGGCGGAATCTACAGAAGATTCACCGTCATGAATCTGGAGAGAAGAAACTTTACAGACTTCAGACTGAACAGAAATTCAAACTGAAACTGATTAGCCTGCAGAATAAAATAATGTAGATAATGTGGAGAGTCAGACTGGATGTTTATTCTCATTACTCTGGTTAGATCTGATATGGCGCTATATAAATAAAGCTGAATTGAATTTTTCTCTTTTACAGAAACGTTTTTCTGTATTAGAATCCAACCAAGAAACATTTGTATCCAGATTATTTAGGTCGACATGATGACAGGATTTATAGTTTTGAGCCCCATGAGACACTCTGCATTGCCTCCCATTATTATCAGTGTTGTCTGCAGTTGAAAATCTCACCATGTCTTGCATTTGATTGCTGTCATCTTTCACAGTTTTCATCTGATCAACACCAAGTTGAAAATCCTCATAGCTCATCTCACTGTCAAGCTGGTTTATAGCACAGAGGTTGTAAGTCCTGCAATTTCTTTTCATTTACAAAAACATTTATATATCAGAAGAAACATTGATTATAATGAAATTCATGCAACACTGTGACTGGCTGTGTCACGTAAAGGGGAGTGGATTTCGGCTCACACCAAGTACGACTCGGTTCCCTTCGTTCGGACCAAAGAGCCGCTGAAAAGAATCGGATCGTTCGCAAACGTAACATCACTATTTTAGAGATAGGAGCATGTGAGCACCATGAGACGCTCTCTCTGGTTCCTTTGCCTCCCATTATCAACAGGTTATTTCCTCAAGGGCGCCCCTTGGTAGCCGAGTGCTTACAGAGCACACCATGTGGCCGCAGCAAGCGCCGGTTCGATTCCAGCCTGTGACCGTTGTTGCATGTTAAACCTCTCTCTGTTTCCTGTCGTCACCAGCAAATAAAAGCAAAATGTACCTAAAAAAAAAACATCACTCCCTCCACAGTTGAAAATCATACAATTTCTTAATCACTGTCAAATCAAACTTTATTTTTATAGCACCTTTCATACAGGTTAGTGCAGTTCAAAGTGCTTCACAGGTGATAAGATAATAAAACCTTAAAAACAAGAGAACAAGAGGAAATAATTAACTCAGCTCATACATGATGGATCCCAGTGAGCCTCTTTCATACTGCAAATGAACATTAGAGTGAATGTTGGAGTGTGTTATGTGTGTAGATAGCTATATATAGATTATAGTGAAGAGGCAGAGGTTCAGCTCTTACAGTCGGCTTCTCACGAGTGAAGTGAGTATTGTAGTGCAGCAATTAGTCAACGACAACAGGTCAACAGGTTTGTTTTTCTCTGATGGCGAGTCCAATCTGTGCCTGTTGGGCTCTTCAGAGTGTAACATGAAACCAAAGAAAGCTTCATCTTCAGAAATCAATATTTATGCTCCATTCGGTCTAACAGGAACAGAAAAATAATTACGGACTGAGCAGAGGTGTAACCAGCTGAGACTGTCTGCCGCACAGCTCAGCATGCGCCTTTTTGTTTGCTGAGCTAAAGAGGACCAAGAAAAGATTTAGCCATTTTTTACCACTAATTAGGCGTTTCAGTGTGGTCGTAGATCTTCACCAAAACATGCATTGTTAGCATTAAACAGCGTTTCCAGATTTAGCTGGCTCAGCGTGGATGTAGCTAACAACATTGCTAGCATTCGCTCACAATCAAATGACATAAGAGTCACTAACAGCTGCTCTGAACGTTCAGTTTTGATGAAAACGAATTTAAAGCTCATGTGAATACAGTGAACAACAACACTGAAAGCTGTAAACACTTTCACCCCTAAATATCCCACTATTCCCATACCCATAATAATCATATAAAATTAATAATTAACAATATTCGCCAGAGGTGGGACCAAGTCACTGTTTTGCAAGTCACAATTCAAGACAGGAAAGTCCAAGTCCGAAGTCTTAAACTTTGAGTTTCGAGTCCTAAACAAGTCATCATGTGCTCTTCACCAAATGTCTTGCCATTTTAACAACAGAGTAATAATATATTCAATTTAAACAAATCATGAATGCTTAATAAAATGTGTATTTATTTGTTAAAACAGGGGGAAGGTATGAAGTATTTTCTAGCGAAGTCACAAGTCACTGGTGTTAAAGTCCAACTCTGATATTCACACAGGTGACACATTCCTAGAAACAATTAAAAAAAATGTTCAAAGGCAGAAAAAAATGAACAAATAGAGAATATATAGGAGGGGACTGTTGTATATTTAGATTCAGAGGGTTCACTCTGTAAAAATGCTTTGTTGTCTTTAAAAGCAGAATTAGTTTTAACTCAGTGTCTCAGCCAGCTTTTTAATTTCCAGGAGTACTGCTGGATCCAGTGGCGGGTATGTCCATTTAGAAATAAGAAATAAAAGCTCATTTGTAACCTTCCCGTGAATTAATTTGTGTAATGAGCTGCTGCTACAGAAGAAATATGAAGCTGCAGCTGATTAAATTAAAGCAGGTTCATACAGTTACAGCGCTGCTGTATGTGGACCGAGTCATTGAGACCTGAGAGTTTTATTTCTCACCGTCACTGTCAGAGTCACTGTCAACGAGACATTTACAGTCAGACGGCCAGAGGTGGAAGAAGTATTCAGACCCTTTACTTACTAACACCACACTGTGAAAATACTCCACTACAAGTAAAAATACTGCATTCAAAACCTTGGTTTTATCAGAAAAATGTACTTGAAGTATCAAAATTAAAAGTACTCGGTGTTTTCCTGTTATATCTGATGTTTCTGGATTAATATTCCTGCTGCATTCATGTGTATGTTGCATTTTACTGCTGTAGATGTTGAAGGTTGAGCTCATTTGAACTCTTGTTGGGTGGTTTAATCAGCAATGCATCATGGTCTATAAGAGCATCATATGTTTGTAGTAACTAACGCTGTCAGACAAATGTAGTGCAGTAAACAATACTTCATTATATTCCACCACTGCAGACGACCAAAGAGGTCCAAGCACCTGATACAAGTCTGACATTACAAAACACGTTTAAGGGTTTGTGGGACTCTAAAACTGTAGATTAAAATTAAGTAAATAGAATAAAGTTGTTTTTTGAATTAACTTTATTCTATTTTATTCTTCGTTTTGTTGTAAATGTCATGATTATTTGCCTTCATGTACGACCCCTTTGTGTTTTCATGTTTTATGCATGAGTTGTGCTGTAGAAATAAAGTTTATTATTATTATTATTATTATTTGTATTGTGGCGACATGGTGAGTTAATGGCAGAATGTGTTGTGATTAATCTGCATCACATAATCAAATTCAATCTCTGAGTGTGAAAAAGAACCGAAAGACAAATCATAAACTGTCGATAACTTTAATAATAATAAATAAAATACTCAATTTATTATTGATGTTTCAGTCCTCAGACTGTGATAAGCAAAGTTTAGTTTTTCTTCACATTTAAACCGACAAATATTTACTTTAAGGGCCCAATAAATTCTTAGAATTGCCTAAAACTGTTGCATGTCTGTCCGTCCTGGGAGAGGGATCCCTCATCTTCCTCAAGTTTCTTCCATTTTTCACCTTTAAAGGGTTTTTTGGGGGAGTTTTTCCTCACATGAATTGAGGGTTAAAGGACAGATGTATGTAGGTGTTGTATGCTGTGTAGATTGTAAAGCCGCCTTTTTGTGCTCTATAAATAAAAACTGACTTGACTAAATTCATAGGAGGCTTCCAGGAGAGGACGGCATTGTTTGGTCCTCATTAAACTGAGAAGCAGAAGCCTGTAACGATCGGTGGTGTGGTGGCGTCTTAGCAGGTAAATCTCTCCTGCCCAGCGGCACCACTACACCCCTGATTAACCTTTATAATTAATATCGTTGAAATGATAATGAAATGTTTTGCCTTTCTTGCTTTTTTCCCTTCCAACTGTTTCCAGTTTAATGAGACGACATCCACGTTCCCTTTGGTTCACTTAGGTCTTGTGACTGAAGATACTATTATACTACTAAATTTATCTGGAGGATTCTGGTGACTCTGCAACTAAAGAAATGCCTGTACATTTTTCACGTGTTTGTCACTTTAGATAACAATAATTTTATGTGCTTTCTGTACGACCGTAAGGCATGTTTCCTCCTGATTTCCAACTGGGTTTTAATGTTTAAATCCTCCGTGCAGCAGGTGTAAAGTCAATTCAAAGTGTGTGTTTTTATCCACATATGACGACCTCCTAGATATCATCGTCTGTGACACACAGGGCGCCGTCTTCCCGTCTGCCTTGCATGTGAGCTCCTCAGACAGATAGGTGGCGGGCGTGGAAGGTTTGGTGTGTCGGTGGAAACGAGGCTTGCAGGTGAGTCTGAAAAGCAGCTGATAAGAGAACAGGATGAATCAAAGTCTTATCGGAGAAGAGCTCTTATTGCTGTTTTGTTTACTGCTCATCCTCAGACGAATGAGCCGCGAGGGAGCGTCATCAAACATCCTGCAGAGGTCCCTCCTCTGGGTTTAACCGCCACTACAGTCAGGAAATAAAAAGCTACATGCTGTAAAGTTATATGTCAACCAGAGGAGCGTGTTGAGAAAGATCTCTGATTGGACATCTGTAAGAAATAAGATAAAAATCTGGAGACATATTTTTAATTGCAAAGAGGAATTGAGCCCTCAACCTCTCTGCTATTAAAGTACCTTTTAACTCAGCAAGCTATCAGGACTTTCTTTGATTTATGAGGACTCACACAGAGTAATTAGATTTGGAGTTCAAATCCACAACAACACAAGGATGCCACGACAGCGATGAAGAAATGGGAGTAATCTGATAATAACTGGAGGCCATGGAGCCCAGAGAGTGTCTCATGGTGCTCAGATTGGGCTTATCTCCAAACCTATAAATCATATCAGCCTAAATAATATAGATATAAATGTTTCTTGGTTAAATTGTAATGTAGAAAATGTGTTTTTCGACAGAGAAAAAGTAACAAACTCATATTCCCAATCAAGTTTTGAACCCATAAATTCTGTATTAGCAAACTGCTAGTTAACATGCCGAGCTGTCAGGACACACGACCTGCATGCACTCTCACACACATCAGAAACGTGAATAAACATTAAGTCTGACACATCATCACTCTACATTATCCACGTTACTTTAATCTGCAGGCTGGCAGTACACGTAGGTACATGTTCCGACGCAGAGCAAAAAATCTTAGTGTCTCATTTTATTAAGTAGCTTAACTCTGTGCATGTGCATAAAGGTATAAAAGCCAAACATGAAATTTGCTTTTGATTAAGTCTAATCATATTTAACAAAGTAAGCAGGATCTGTGTGATATTATTGATATGTGAAACCTTGTTGTACTGCAGTGAAGACGACTCTGTACTGCTGATACTCTCTCAGTGCAGCAGCCTCACACTATAACCACAGTCTGTGCGTCTGCGGGGGGAAATGAAGTGACGGTCTGCTGATGTATCACCTCTGTGTTTCCTTTAATTAATCCTCCTCCTGTGCAGTAAAGTGAGCGTAATAATTCCACACAGGCCGCTCTGATCTGCCTAATGTGCTGCTCTACCTCTGACTTAAAGCCGAACCATAAATCCAGCTGCAGCAGAACCTTTAGAGACGCCGGCTGAATAATGAGCCTATTAGGTGATAAGGAGGGACGCAGCAGGGGGAGGGGTCGGGACGAGGAGGGGGCGGGGCTTCCTCTCAGCTCTGAGGTTAACCTGTGAGAGAAACTCACCTGAAATACAGTCGTCGACCTCTGAGGTCCTGTCTCGTTGAAATCCTGTTTTTATTCAGCTAATTTGTCTTGCATGGAGAAAGCATAATTGCTGCCTGGGTTATGTGTTTCTTCAAGTATAGAAAGAGCTACGTTTATGTCAAAGGTCAGAGGTGGAAGATTGGACATACAAAGTTCAGGACTTCAAATCCAGAGACCTGGGTTTACCCCGAGTCCTGCATGTGTTTAGATTTAGGCAACAAAAGCACATGTCATGTTTCGTGCTTTAAGTTATTGTTGGCTTTTTCAATATTTAACCAAGACCACTATCTTTCTTGAACCTAAACAGAACCATAAAAAGCTTTGTTTTTTTTTATCATGGTTTAGTTGCAAGAGTGGATATTGTAGGAAAAGCTGATACGTAAAGTACTGAAACATTTTGCCAGAAAACATTCATTATTTCTTCATTATTTGATGAAAATCGTACGTGCGGGCAACATTACGTTTCTCTCAAAACAGATTGTAACGTAAAGTTATATAAGTTTAGTTACGTTAGTATGTCACGTGACGTAACTTATGTACATAATTTAAAACTAGAGTGCGGGACTTTTACATATAAATGAACGTTACATTCAAGCCGTTGCCAGACGAGTTCACACAGCGCTGATTGAGCCGGTTACCAGCAGGTAAATCTCTCAGGTATACCGGAGTTTTTAAATCTGGTGTGTGTGGAGACATTCCCACGCTAGTAAAACCAGAGTCGCGTCAACAGAAGTTCAAAATGCCTGATGGTCACATGATTCACGTCTCTACGTGGCTCTGGTTTACGTCACTGGCAAACAACCTGTTCTGTCGTTTAGGTTTGAGGACGTGTTGTTTATTTTGGAGTGCAAATGTTGCTGATAATTAGAAAAAAATGCACCAACTCAGCGTGCCACGTTTTCATGTTTAACACGTTTTTTTTGGATGACAGATTAAAAAAATTTAAAAAGCATATTATTATCTTTTATTATATTTTCCTGCAGAGAAACACCGAGTGAGAGATGAAGAACGAAACATGCAGTCGAGTTTTAGTTCAGTTCTCTCTGATATTTTATGTGTTGCCTTGAGAAACTAGTATGAATGTAAATTTCAGACTGAATTTGGATGAAATGTGCTCACTGCTGACCTGAGGCCAGTTTCATTCACTGCGTGCTCCCCTTTTTATGGGAACATTAAACTTGTTTCAGCTCTCTCTCTCTCCTCCGGCAGAAGAACTGAACCGGTCTTCGCTCTCAGTCCTTCCAGACGATGTTTAAGTCCCAGCGTTGTTTAACAGCTGCAGTATCTGCAGGAGCGACGGCTCTCTGAATGGTCTCTGCTTGTTTTTAAGACAGTTTGTTAAAAACTCCATCGCTCATCTTTACTGCAGGGAGAACTGGAAGTGAATCGTTTAACGCACGGTTACGTCTCTCTGCAAATATGAAGCAGAAAGGTCAGAAGAATAAAAAGTTTTTATTTTCAAGGGTGTTTTTTAACTTTGCTACACAGAATGATAGAATGAAAGAACAATAGATGGATAAAAAAAAGTAGTAAGAGAACAATGGACAAATTTGAGCTAATGTCCGCACTGAAAACGCAGTTTAGGTTTAAAAACAAAATAGTATAAATCACAAACACACCTGTACTTGATCAATGTCGCCATATTTGACTGACACCAAGTAGCTCAATCAGAGCCTCAAACCCCCAAAAATCAAGCTGGCTACATTCTGAAAATGCATGTGTTTTTACACATTATGTGTAAGTACGTAGATCTAAACGTTAACACCAAAAAAACTCTTAAACTGTTAGAAGTAAAAGTCCCGCGTTCAAATTTTTACTTAAGTGAAAGTACAAAAGTGTTGCAATTAAAGTACAAAAAGTAAAAGTGCTCATTATGCAGAATGGCCTACTTGAATTATGTATGTTATATTATTATATTACAGTTATTGATGCATTAATGTTGCAGCTGGTGAAGGTGGGGTTTATTTTAATTATTACATGTAGTGGAGAAAAATGTAAAATATTTCCCTCTGAACTGAGGCGGAGCATAAAGAAGCATAAAATGGAAATACTCAAAGTTGAACCTCAAAATAAAGTACTTGAGTAAATATATTTAGTTTCTTTCCACCACAAATTTTGAAATGAGAACTTCTTGATTGAGTGTGGACGCGGAAAAAACCCGCATTTATGTTGATTCTGTCAGACGACTTAGGCTGCGTCCACACTAATACGTTTTCATTTTAAAACCGTGTTTTAAAACAAAAACGATCTCCGTCCACACGAGCGTTTCGTCACCGTTTCAGAAATAATCTCCGTCCGTGAAGAATCAGAGAAGGACACGTCGTGGCTGATAAGACCTAATCAGGAGGCAACATGGGTGTTTTCAAAGTAAAACGGGGTCAGCAGCGTTTTAAAAGCTCTCCGTTTTACGGGTCTGAAAACGTAGTGTGGACGCTGGGCGTAAACGTAGCAAAAGTTATGCGTTTTAAAACAAAAATGTATTAGTGTGGATGTAGCCTTAGTAGTAACTGTTCACCTGGTCAACAGGTGTTGAGTTTTTACTAAATGACCCGAAAACACTTAAAACACAAGGCCTGTTTTCAGACTTTCAAAAAGCTCCTTTATCTGGTGTGAAAAATGCCGGCTTCGTGTGGACGCAGCACCAAAAGAGAGAAAAAACAAACTGGTTTCTCTGGTCATGGCCGTCCCTCCACATGTGGCTGAGCTGCAGTGTGCAGATGTGATTTTCTTGTTTCTCTGCAGCTGAAACCTGCAGAAGTTTAATATATTTGACCTGCAGATCTGCAGACGACCAGCCTGCTGTGATTCATTAACTCACGCGGTGATAAAATGTGTCGTGTTTAATCACTGATACTTAAGTTTTTACTGCTGCTGTGTGTAATCAGAACAGGCTGCTGCTGTCAGAGACTCGTATTTCACACTCACACACACACACACAAATACAGTTACACTATTCTGATAAAACACTCCTTAATTACAGGATATGACCGAGTCGACTCATCGAGAATTTTTGTTTTACACCAAGCTAAAAACAAAACTTTGACCAAAACTTTAAAATACGCTATTTGGCCAAAAGTATGTGACCAAATGGTTGCATTTACACTCTGCTGTTTTGATATCGGAGAGCGATGTGATACGTTCAAGACACATGACGTGGCTCAGTGTTGATGGGGTCTAAATATACTGAAATCTCTTCTGTTCTTGCACATCGATCCTGTGCTGCTGATTGGATAACCGTGAAAGAAGAAAGACATTAATCATGTCCTCATACCTGAAGGTTCAAATATGTCAGGACCTTTCAAAACAGCCCATGTGATTGTTTTGTGATCTGCCACCTCTGTGGTTAAGGTTTGGTTTGGTTTGGCACAAAACCTACTTGGTTAGAGAAGCGTTTAGACAAAGATGGCGGTCATGGTAGGAGACGGGATGTGAACAGTCCTTGCGGGACACCAGAAGGAGAAGTATCGCTCTGAAACCTTGCGAGAGGTTGAGTTTAACCTTAACAAAAAGGTCTGTCTCTGTAGAGATCCTTTACATAATGTTGTCAGACAGTTAGTATAACAATCTGAGCCAGAGTCAGTGGCAAAAACAAGCACTTTTAGTGGACGGCTTTTGACGGAGGCGATCTACTGGACCAATTCCATAACTTTTGGTACCTATTAGTGATTTAGACCCCGAAATATGTAAAAATTACCAGCTTTACCCTTTAAAAAGGTGACCATGGTGAACAGTGTCATAGCATTTAGCTCAAAGCACCACTGCAATGAAGCATAGCCTCACAGACCCGCTAGTAGACTTGTTTATACACACAGTGAGAATTATTATCTGGCAGATCAGGCTCGATTGTGGCCTGATGACACTGAAAGGAACCAGACTTTACCCTTCATCTAACAAAACGATGCACAACACATCCAAACAAGCCAACACAGAACATGAAAAGGGGGACGACATGCAACAAAGACCCCCGGCCCGACTCAGACTGGGGACATTGTTACACAATTAGCACCTTAAAGCCCCGAGGCTGACCGCGGCACCCCCGTTTGAGAGGATGTTTGAAAATGTGTTAAATGAGATGTCTCAGTAGTATAGAAAGAAACAAATGTGTGTGTGTCTTTGTGTTTTGCTGTGAATCGTTGAATCGAGGACTCTCATTAGTCGCAGGTACCGTCTCTCTGCCGGCGCCACACACTTTCTGCTCATCACCAAATAAACAGAGTGGATCTGTTCACTCCAACGCTGAAGATGCTCCGAGTTAGAGAAGAAGACGCTCCATCGAAGAGAATCGCTCCTCGCTTCAAAGCCAGCTGAGTCGTTCCGCTGATTGTGTGCCGGGCTTTTTTTTTGTCGTTGGTTTTTTTGTGTGAATTTGCATTTGTTTTCTCTGCTTCCTTCACGCCGGCTGAAAAGCATTTGTAACACAGTCTGGAGGAGTTTTGATGGCGAAGCACACACGGAGCTGATTTCCATGAAATAAACACAAAGACCCCCAGAGGGTTTTTTAATGGGGTTTACACTTTATTCTTCACGAAAGAACGACGACACACACTTCGCTCCGTTCATGCACATCTGGACAAAAACAACAAAACAACCTCAGTGTTCGTTCTGCAAACAGCAGAATTTCAGCTTGTTCTGAACCAGGAAACACTTAATGGGGTTAACTTCTGTTTAGTTTGGCGTTCACATGCAATTCAAAGCAAATTTCCATCGTCTTTTATTGACATAAACTCAATTGCTGGACTGGTTTTGCATTTTGTGGGTTCAGCACTACTAAGAAATCCATTGTACAGTCTTGGTTAATTTAAACAGGGGCCTATCCTAAAACTGTACAAGCATGAACTGGCCACCAGTGGTGTAACTAAGTACATTTACTCAAGTACTTACAAATTTGAGGTTCTTGTACTTGAGTCTTTTCTTCTCATGCCACTTTCTGCTTCTACTCCGCTGTACTTTTTACTTCACTGCATTTATCTGACAGCATTAGTTACTAGTTACTTTACTCGTTTTTGCATACCAAACATACAAGAAGCTTATAAAATCTGATGTTTTATTCTAAATTAAATTACCCAGCGGTTTATCCTGTTACAAGTCCTGCAAAATGAGTCTAAAAACGCTTATCCGAGGCATAGCCAAAGCAAACTGAAAGCTGTTCTTCAACCATTTGGGGTACATGCCTTGGTCTCTTTTAAAAGGTAACACTCTGAAGTTTCTTCCCCAACAGTCAGAATCACTGTAAGTGCTACTGGCATTGAGTTATATAAGTTAGAACACACTGAAGAAGAAGGTTTTTATTTCCGCCTGACTGCTTCTTTGCAGTATGATGCCTGTGGATGACTATAGCTGGGACTTATTAGCTGGAAAACACAATGGGACCATAGCTTGAAGCCTTACCTGGTCCAAGTTCAAATTTTATAACAATACCACAGAAAATGAATATTTTACACATGTTTTTCTAAGGGTATGTCTCCAAAAAAGGACATTTGGAGCCTCCAAAGGACCCTTGGTAACTAACCAACGCTTGAACGTACAGCTGAAACGTTTAGTCAGTTAAATTCAATTAGTCAATTGACAGAAAATTAATTATATTAACTATTTAGATAATTGTTTATGTCATTTTTCATGCAAAAACATTTCATGGTTCCAGCTTCACAGACATGAAGATCTGCTGCTTTCCCTTTTAATTATTTTAATTTATTTTCTAATTAATTTTGAGGTTTGGACAAAACAAAGCGCTGTGAAGGCGTCACTGTGACGGCATTTGTCACTATTTTCAGAATTTTTTACAAACCAATCAATCAATCAATCAATCAGTGGAGAAAATAATCAGCAGATTAATCCATAATGAAAAGAATCATTAGTTGCACTCAGATACAAAATAGTTAAAAATGAGCTTTTACATTAATGCATGAAGAAGAAGAATCTAATGATATCACACGGAACATTTTACTACTTTTAATACTTTAAGCACATTTTTCTGATTATACTTACATACTTTTACTTAAGTAACATTTTCAGTGCAGGATTTTTATTGTAACAGAGTATTTTTACAGTGTGGTATTAGTACTTTTACTTGAGTTAAGGATCTGAGTACTTCACTTCACCACTGCACTCATGAATATTATTCAGCCTTGCTGTGACATCTGTTACGCTCCAGTGGTTCTCATGGAGAGCTGAAATGAAGCCAGACGTTCCTACAAGCCCTACAACATGACCTTACTCAACAGTATATCAAGTAGCTCACGCCATTTGTTTAGCGAAGGATACATTTTTCGACAACATTGTAGGTAAATGGATGTGAACCCCAGGAAAGCATTTCACTTTTTCCAGAAAGATTGAACTCATCCTTTAAAACAGTCTCTGCTTTCAGCTTGTCATTGAACTCATCCTTTGATCATCATCATTTCCGCTACATTACTACACAGTTACACTTACCAAATAATTCTAAACTAGGCTAGCAGTTTCCCCCTGCTTTCAGTGTTTGTGCTAAGCTAGGCTAAACATGTCCCGGACCTATCTCTGTTCAGATCCAGACTGTTGCTGTTGGTAAGTTGACAGAGTTTGTGGTCAAAGTTATGTGACAGGTGTTAATTTCAGACCCTCATCTTCATCTCCTCGCGACTCTCCATCCTGTCAAACAGACAGTTTTCATTTCCTGTGCCGTGGCAGACGCCAGATGAGTCCTGACAGCGTTTGCGATGATCTCTCTCTCCAGACTCTTCTCATATGACCCCTCCGGCCGCTGACTGATGGCTCGGTGGAAAGCTAATCGATGGCAGGAAAACATCAGCAATAATCACCGTCGCCAGAGGCCCAGAGAGCGCGACCTGGCGGAGACAGATCCCCGTCAGAGCAGGAGGGCAGCGGTGATGGAGTCCGTCTGACAGACGAGACCAGCTCAGAGCTTTGATAAGAGTCTGAACGTAACCCGGAGCCTCCAAAGCTGAACGATCAATCAGCTGGATGGATTCATTCAGAGAGGAGAGACACACGCGGTTGCTGCTGCTGTCATCATCAAACGTCTCCATCAACAACCAACAGTTTTATCTGCCGTCAGTCATCTCCAAACACTGAACACGGACGACAAATCTTACCGCCTGAAAGTTTTCAGGTGATGTTTGAAAAGAAATGATTGTGTGCTCAACAAATGAAAAATGTTTCCAGGTAGCTCTCGCTTTAATGTTTATACAGAACATCCTTCTACTGACCCCAACAGGTATATAATATATTAAATTAAATTAAATCTATTGACATTTATTCTCCTTATACATAAGTCTTCCAACAAAATAAACTAAATAACACGATATTTTAACCGCGTACCTGAACTTTATTTTGGAATTTTACTCTAAGCAAAAATGTCCTCACTGGTTAGGTCTGTAGCTCAAACTGGTCCTCACAAAGATAGAAGTAGAGGAGCACACACACACACACACACACACACACACACTGCTCTACACGTGTAGTCTCAGCAGGTTGATTGACAGGCGAGGAGGCGGGCAGGTGTTGCCTTCAGGCCTGACCTTTGTTTTGTGTGAGAGACAGCAGAGCGCTTAGAAGTCAGAGTGCAAGTAAACACACCATGATGGAGAGAGAGAGACGTGTGACCCTGAAGGCCTCATCGCTCTGCAAAATCAGAGACGAATTATAAACAACAACATATATAACTCAAAAATATATGGTGATATAAACTACATGTGTACATGGAATAATTATAGACTTTTACAGTGTTTAGTTATAATCAATTAATAAATTGATAGGCTACATTTAGAAAGAAAAAAAAGATAATATGCAGTTTGTCAAATGATGGATTATATTAATTAATTAATTACAAGTAAAATTATTAAAATAAAAACATTACATTTCTGAATGTAACAAAATATAAATTTCATAATACTACATAATAATTTAAAGACAGAATAAGGAAATATATTTTTAAACTTTATTATTAATATATCATATTTTGACATTTACATTCATTATTTCATATATTATTGTTTTATTTATCATTTTTCCATTTGTGTTTATATTTGATTGAGTTCATTAATGCATACTTTAAATGCAAATTTAATTATTCAATTTAAAATAGCTGTTTTTTAATATATAAATTGATTAATTTATTATCATTAAACACAGTAAAAGTCTGTCGTTATTCTGGTGGCAGAATATATAACTCTTATTTCTTATAACCAGAAATATATAGCAGCTTTTTTACAAATGAACATCTGAACATGAACACATTTTGCGAGTGAAAATGTATAATTTGACATATTCTAAGATAAATTATGAATGTTATTATTAAAAGTAATTTGACTACATGGAAAGTACATTTTTATATCGTTACAGACTCAGTTTCAGGTTCTGTAGAAGCTCTGAATAATTTATTCCTTAATGGTAAAAACAGAAAAAACAGTAATTAGAGCAGAATGTAAAGACAAGCAGAGTCTGAATTCAGGGAAAACACAAAACTAGTCGTTAGCTGGTAGATTACTGCAATAATTCATGTTGTCAAGGCGGCCCGGATCTACGTTTTCCTTCCGTAACAACATTACAGTTTACAGAAACGTTCTCATGAAGGAGGATTATATCTGACAAAACACTTTGGGTTTAAATCCAGACAGGAAGAAGGTCGTCTGGATTAGTTAAAGCCAATAAAAGTGACATAAAGCTGGTTTGTATGTTTCTACAGAAGCTGCTGAAGTCGCAAAAAGAGGATATTTTTTTAAACTTGTGCCTATAAGATAAAAGGTACGGAGTCATAGGAGTGCCATGAAAAAAGAATATAGAACATAAATTTGGAAATATAAAGAGGAATAAATAAAAGAATAAATATATAATATTTTGTGTACGGCCACTAGAGGTCGCTGTACACACAAGCGTAAATATGGGTCGTATGTAAAAGTACAAAAGTATTAGCATCAAAATATACTAAATAAAAGTACACATTATGCAGAACGGTCCATTTCAGAATCATAAATATTATATTACTATGTTATATACTGCCGGTACCTTAATCTATAATAATACATCTTAATTTATTAGTTGCTTGTTGCTAAATATTAGTTATATTTTGTATTAATCTGTTAAAAGTCACTAGTAGTTACAGCTCTCAGATAAATGTAGTGAGAATAGAAAGTAGCAGAAAATGGAAATACTCAAGTAAAGTACAAGTACCTCAAAACTGTACTTAAGTACAGTAATTGAGTAAATGTACTTAGTTATGTTCCACCACTGACAATGAAAATAACCGTTAGTTGCAGCCCCAATAAGAACAATTGATTTTCCTGTTTGGTGATAATGAAGTTATACATGATACTCTTAGTTTTGTTTTTATAAGCCATAAAGTTTGCAGTTATAAATGTTAATAAGTCAATAATAAAATGTTTTTAAAACGTCAGTTCAACTGCTCAGAGGGATTTTCACAACCTGGCAACACAAAACTTGTTCTTATCAATGGCTTAGGACTGATTGTGAGTCATCAGTAAATCATTTATTAACTATTATGAATTGTTAATTACAGCTTAAATCATTTATAAATGTCTTATTTAAAAAAAATCTGCATTATAAACTCCTTTACTCACACACACACACACCAACACACCAGGACGCCCCTTTCAGTGACCCTCAGATTCCGGTTTTCCGCCCCAGTCCCGGTGTCTTTCAGCCTGAGGACGGATTTGACACACGTTATTGTAACCGGTGTGACGTCAGCCCGTGATGAGAGAGAGAGAGAGAGAGAGTCGGTGTGGAGGCTGCAGATCTCGGTGGATCTTCAGAGGCAGCAGCTGCATCTCCTCTTCCTCCTCTACTCCTCACCACCGGGCACCAACCAGCCGGCCCGCCAGACCCGGCGGGGAAACGTGCAATATGCCAGCTGAGCAGCTCCAGCCGGGCCCGGTGTCGGTTTTCGCACTTTTGGGGGGATTTACGCGGACGAGCGGACGGAGACTCCTGATGGATCCGAAGCGCACAGAGCTGTAAGTTGGAGGCGGAAAACTGGAAAACTTGATATCCGGAGCAGCTTTTGTGTTTTGATGAACATGCTGTGGTGGAGGGGATCACCCCGGGCATCTGCTGCTGCTGCCGGCCGCCGCTGCGCACCGTGACGCACCGGAGGGACGCGGCGACTACCCCGGCAGCTTCACCCGGAGAGTCCGGGGAGGGAAACCAAAAACCTCTCTGCTCCTTAAAATCTCCTCCACTCTGGATTTCTCGCTTCAGGCTCGCGCGTGGTTTCATATCCCGGAGATGCCTCCCGTCTCTCGCCTCCGTCCTCCTCTGGGTCGGATCGGGATGGATGTGGCGTAGTGAGGAGGCACCAGCACGCGGATAATCACAGTTTGGACTTTTTGGCTCCCCGTGCGGCTCGCGGCTCTCCCTCATGCAGCTCCTCCGGCTGGCCTGGGCTCTGACTGCCGCTGCGGTCTGCTTCCTGCTCCTGCTGCTCCTCCACAACCAGATCCTGAGAGAAGGTACGGCTCTGTAGTCTGCTCACAGACTTTGGGATGGTGTGTTTGTGTGTGTGTGTGTGTGTGTAAGGTCAAACTGAGTGTCCAAAATGCCTCAACAGGTCACAGAAAAGGTGATAAAATGACAAAGAATCTATTTTTATTCAGTTGATTTTGGTATTCTGTGGACTGGCAGGGTTAAATACATGTGCGCGCACTCGTGCGTGTTTTGCGCACCTGTCGTCCCGTGTGTGTGCAGCAGTGGGATGGTGATAAAAGGCGGGAGATGGAGAACAGATAAAGCAGCAGGAACAGCAGTAACACCAGCCCCATGCAGGTTCGGGCTGGACCGGACCAGACCGGGCTGGGCTGGGCTGTGTGGCCGGGCTGAGGCGCGCAGGAGGCAGGCTGAGCGCCAGCGTAGGTCCGCTGGTTTTTACTGGAAGAATCCAGAAAGATTGGAGACAGATGATAGAGAGAGGAAACACTGTGACTCTCTCTCTCTCTCTCTCTCACACACACACACACACACACACACACTGCAGTCTGCTCTCCCTCTCATTCAAACTCAAATTAATTATTATATTATAATTAATTATTATTGATTGACAAATGATGCATTTCTGTTATCAAATGCAAAGAAAGAAAACAGATACACTAGAAATAAAGTAGGGCTGCAACTAATGGTCACATTCATTATAAATTAATCAATAGATATTTATTCAATATATTGATGAATTGTTTATTCTATAAAACTAGTGAAAAATGTCCAAGGTGACGCATTCAAACGTCTTTTTTTACAATCATGGAAAACAGAGAAAAGCAGCAAATAATCGTTGACGTTTTTGCTGAAAAACATAAACAATCAATTTTCAAAATAGTTGGTGATTCATTTTTTTGTCAATCAACTAATCATTAATTAACTGTTTCATCTGTAAAAGGCAAAACAGTTTCGGTAACACTTTACAATACGGTGCACAAAAATGTGAGTACTACCAGCAGCTGGTTAGCTTAGCTTAGCATAAAGACTGGAAACAGGGGGAAGCTGCTAGCCTAGCTCTGTCAGAGAGTAACACATTTCACCTTGCCACACCTCTAAAACTCACAAATTAACACTGTATATTTTATTTGTTTAATCTATACAAAAACTGAGAAGTTAATAATGCTGCAATTTATGTGCAAGTTTCTTTTTTATTTTAGTTTTTTTTAGCTGCTATTAATTTGGAAAGCCTGATAATTATAATTTGTGCTGAATATTGATTGAGTCGTTTTCATTTCGGATGCTTATGTCGCTTCTACAGAAGTCACAGCGATGGATAATGTGAATCGATATTCACCTGCAGCCTTCAGCTCAGTGTGTGTGTGTGTGTGTGTGTGTTTATAATCCTCAGCACAGGTCCATCTGTACAACATAAAGCTTTGTTTTGGTCCTGAAGCTCAGACGAGTCCAGTTGTCGAGTATCGGAGCTCAGTGATCCATGTGGAAGATCCACTCAGCTTTCAGCTGAAAGAGGCCGGGGATGCTTCCCCCCTCAGCAGCTGTAATGATCCTGTGTGCCGGTTTTCGGGTGTCAGGGCTGGTTTGTGCACAGAGGTTTTCTGTGTAATGTTGAATTTATCCCTCAGTGAGACTCTCTGCAGGACGGCAGAATTAATAACCTCGGAAAAATGTTTAAATGTAAAGTGAAGAGGACAGTTTGGAGTAAAAACGCTGAATTAAACACACATGCTGAGTCGAAGAGTCACACCGGGTTTTGGTTTCAGAGCACATCAACCGATCGTTATTTTTTTCTGTTTATATTCCAGTTTCAACCTTCAGGTCTTTCCCAAAAGAGATGTGAAGGAGGAAGTACATGTTAAATTATCTGGATTAAAGAGGAACTTAAGCAATGTTTTGTTTTTCATCTCAAAGTCAATCTGACATATAAATGTAGTCGTGGAATTAGATGCAAGACAGGACGCAATTAGCTTTAATATTGTGTAGGGTGTAAGGTAATTAACCCTTTTTCACGGTTTGAAAAAACTAAATACAGACAGTGGGCTTTGTGTATTGACGGAAAGTACAAAATAAAACCAAATAAATACATGTTTAACAACCATAAACCCACAAAAACCACCTGGGAATGTACAACATGGAACTTCCCGGAGATTGCGCAACTCAACACATTGTTGTCCACCTTAAAACAGAGTTAAAATCCATTTAAAACTTGAACCACTTCCCTTGTAACAAAGTACAGTAGCACAGTTGAGGCTTTATGCACGTTAACATAACCTTGCTATGCAACTGACAACACAGTGGTCAACGGCTCCAGCACATTTACACCAGTAGTGTCTAAATGAAACCATCCAGATAACTTCATACATGCATATTTTAACAAGTTATGTGCACACGACAACAATAATCAAACTCAACGCTGCCACCTTGTGACCAAAGCTTAAAATCTACATTACATTTTACTTAAAGCAACATTATGCAAGAATTGGTATTTATTGCGACTAATTGCGAGTGCAGTTCCCCCTCATGGACGGCTGTACACGTGCATTTGTTTGGATTTGGTGGGCTGACTCGGCTTATGATCAAAAACTAGCGAGTCGACAACTTTGCTAACAGCCAAACATCAACAACACAAGACACAGCGAGCCGGCTGATATTACTGACTGGTCCAACAGCAAGAAGGCCGGCTCCCCGTCTGTCCTGCAGCCTTTTATTTCACGAAGCTCTCGCCAACGACTAAAAGCCAGTCCCAGATTTACTCTTGTCCGGCCTCTTGCTCGGTCACTCTCTCT
>LKNJ01001413.1:0-49889 GCA_002120245.1 Maccullochella peelii | reverse complement strand
GTGATGTCCGTACTGAGAATACCGAGCTAGACCCAAGTGTGTGACGTAGTGCCGTAAAGCGTTACGCACTTCTTGCGGGAGATCGTACCCGCACAACCCCAGTTAGATAGTGCAAGATCAGGCGTTCGGGTCGCTGTGTGGGAATGAAAGAGACGCCATTCTCTCTAATACAAGTCAGTGTGCCATCAAAATGATGGTGAAGCTGTTATTTTAAAGTCAGATAATGTTGCGAAGAGAAAAGAGGTGTAAGACAGGGCTGTTGTATTGTTCCAACCATTATTCAGTGAAAACAGTTGTATAATGGCGTCTGTGGCTTTGGAGGAGAAAATAACCCTGATGATGTCATAGTGATGTCATCACTATGGGACCACAAGTTTATAAACAGAAAGCCTGCGGTACAACATGAAGCTGTGGAGTTAGAAAGACGTGGGTCTAATAAAAGATACTGTTCAGTTGCATTATGGGAAATGTAGGATCCTGTGTTTTCGGAGTTGACACATATCAGGGACTGAAAGCCGGCATATCTCTTCCTCTGCTGCACAGTCTTTTTTCAATCTGTCTCTCACAAGTACAACCACTTTATGCAAGTGACAGACTGAATGAATCACTGGAGTAGTAAATCCCTCTCATTAGTCTGATCGTTATTGTGCTCAAGATCTGCCCACTTTGACGAAAAAAGGCAAATGGCAAAGCATGTTTCGGTGTTAAACCACACCATGATCTGTTCCCTAACCTTAACCAGGTGCTGCCAGTGCCTTAACATAACCATATTTTGGCAAAAAAAAGACATTAAATAGTTTGTCAGTGAACATATACCTTCAGTATCAACATTTTTGTGACTTGCCATTTTTGTTAATTAACAACATTTACGTAAACATAATCCGGTCGGCATTATGTTTACCTCAAAACATATTAGCTTTAAATAAACTGAATTTCTAGGAGACAGGGTTGGCTGACAGTTTGGACCAATCCTTCATACATATATACGTTTTGTAAAACTGGGAGTTTGTTTACAATCCGTCCAAAATGTGATTTTCTTGAAATCAAATCAAAAGATTCTCACATGGATGTAACTTTGTTTGTAACCAGACTGAAAAACCTGCAGTGTGTTCAGGCTGAGATTTAAAGCTTCACTCAGTCTCTGACGTACGACACAAACAATAAAAGCCCTTCTGCTCTCCGAGAGTCTGAAGCAGAACCTCAGCAGTTTTCATTTGGCAGCTGCTTCTCTCTCCTCCTCTTACGTATGCAGATGTTTCAGATAATCAGTGCTGCCGCAGAAAGAAAGTAAGAAAATCATAAAATCCAGCAGCTGCTGACTGAAATTCAACAGTCAGAGCTCAAACGCAGCCAGATGCTGCAGAGACTCTTATTTTGAAGAGTCAGTCACTTCATATTACATCATCAGGTTAAACAGGTGAAATATCAGATCAATATGTCAACTTTTTTCCGTTTCATCATATTTCACACATGCAGGCAGGTTAACATACGTTGTGCGATATACAGCAGTTAAAAAATCCCACATTCGAAATCAAATGAACCCTTTTAAAGACCATAAAGAACCCGTTTTAGGAGCTGGTGTCTGTTGTCGTCTCTTCTTCATTGATCATCTCAGTGTGAAAAGCTTTAATGAGCACAAACTGCAGACTGGATTTAATTCCCTCACGATTTCTGTTTACTGACTTCCTCTTTTCTTTTCTCTGCCTGCTCATAAAGCTCATTTAGATCCTGGAAACAAGCCTATTATGCAACAGATAGACTGTGGTGCCTGCAGTGTAGAAAGCTTACCTAAGGAGCTCCTTCAGAGTCCAAATTAATTCTCAATGCTCCATTAAGTCGAGCATATATTCATGGGAATTATGAACACGCTGCAGCCGAGAAGAAGAAAAAACAACACAAACAGAAATTAACGGAGCAAAAAGCTGCAGAGGGTGTAATTGGAGTTGAATAAATTCATCTGGAGGAGGAACGTCAGCGAGTGATTCAACACAGAGCACTGACTAAGCTCTTTTTAAACATTTATTTCACACCTCAACTGCACAACAACAAATGTCCTATAACCCCCCCCTGGCTCGCTGAGACAAAGACAAGATGATCAACTGCTGTGTGACTTCAGAATAAGAGTCTCTGCAGCGACACAGTCAGGAACTACACAGTAAACTCTCTGGTACCCGTTTGACACCAACATGAAATGGGTTCAGTTCCGGTTCGTGCACCTGATTTTGAACCGTTCGGAGCATTTCGATTGAAAATAAATTGGTTCCGGAATCTGAAAAGTTGGTTCCCAGCTGAAACCAAAAAATAGCAGGTTTTCCTCGACCTGAAGTGCGAACTGTGACATCATCAGTGGGCGTGTCCTATTCTACAGGTTGGAAAGAGAGGATGGAGAAGGCAACACTGGTCTCTGGTTACTATGGTAACAGTCTTCTACGTCTTCTTATCATTAACAGTTGATCCAAAAACAAATATCTGTAATAACAAAACAAAAGCTCGCAGGTAATCAGTGCGATCCGCCATCTTGCTCCTACTGTTGACGACGCATCCTTGATTACAATGGTTCTGCTCAAAACTGGTGGAAACGCAGGCTGGTTCTTTAGATAGCACCAAGGTTCCAAGAGTCCTGAACGGAACCGGTTCAAGAACTAGAGCTGATTTGGTGGAAAGAGGGCTTGGCTGAACTCAGGGCCTGAAGTCAGGAACTCTAACTTTATCTTCTAAAACATCAGAAGCAAAATTTTAATTCAGGGAAAACATTTAATAGGAATTAAATTCAGAGACTTGATGTCAACGTCAGTGACTTTTGTTTGTTTCTTTCTTTAATCTCACCTCAAACCCTAACAAATGTCCCAACCCCTGAAGCACTGACACTGACAGACCTCATCTCTCTTCAAAATAAGAGTCTCTGCAGCATCACAGGAAACCTGAATCTGCTCAGCCAACTGCGTTTGAGCTCTGACTGTTGAATTTCAGTCAGCAGCTGCTGGATTTTATGATTTTCTTACTTTCTTTCTGCGGCAGCACTGATTATCTGAAACATCTGCATACGTAAGAGGAGGAGAGAGAAGCAGCTGCCAAATGAAAACTGCTGAGTTTCTGCTTCAGACTCTCGGAGAGCAGAAGGGCTTTTATTGTTTGTGCAGCTTTAGAGTGAAGCTTTAAATCTCAGCCTGAACACAGTTTATCTCCATTAAAGATCTTTTATTTCTTACTTGGCTCTTGTTCTCTCAAGTTATGATTATACATTTCTCATTAACCTCATTGCAAACTTCAAACTTATAGAATGAAGTGTAGAAGTCATTTCAGGAAAGATTTATTTAAATTTTACGTGTTGGTACAGGCAAACCAGGAGGTAAGTCCAGATAAGGGAAATCACAGGAGCACAAGAAATATGTCCAACTCAGGAACATAGAAACAACGCACTAGGAGCATGGAACAAATCACAAACAACACAGGACAATGAACCGACAGAGAGCAAAGGAAAAGGGCCGATATAAATAGGAAGAGACTGACAAGGGAAATCGGGCAAGTGAGCAATGGGGAACAGGTGAGGCCAATCAACAAACAATCAAGACTAGGGGAGACACAAGGGCAGGAAAACACGAAACAAGAGACAAGACTTAATAAAACAGG
Source organism: Maccullochella peelii (assembly GCA_002120245.1). NCBI lineage: Eukaryota > Metazoa > Chordata > Actinopteri > Centrarchiformes > Percichthyidae > Maccullochella > Maccullochella peelii. The sequence goes on along the minus strand of LKNJ01001413.1, from coordinate 46,259 downwards.
AAACCAGACAAAGACTACAGATCATAACAAGCGCATGTATTGGCTGATTTGCTTCAGGTGTTTCGCTCATGCTTCACAATGATTGGCCAGCAACTGTCGTAATGTGAGGTGCGGGGTGAAACGTAAGGAAGGCAAAATATCGCGCTGGCACTCTTCACACAGCTCAAAACAGTCCAGGTGCTGCTCTTCCAGTCTCTCCTGTTCCACTCACACATGTAACATGAGAGCCCGCCTCTCCAGTTCAAACTGGCCTATCAGGGCAGGACTCCAGAAGAGTTGACAAGGTTAACAACAGCTTCCACAAAAGACCACAAAGGCATCGACTATCGCATGTCGTTTTAATATAATTTAAAGAAATAAACTTAATTCTAATGCAGAGTACAATTCTTTGTCTTTGTCAATTGACTTGGAACTAGTTATACTAATTATACTGATTATAGATATATTTTGGTGTCAGTGTGTGATGAAATGTGACAGATTAAAATACATGAAAGAACAGAACAGAGCAATAAAAAACAGCCATAAATGTTTTAAATAAAATCCACAATAAGTGTGTGAAAGGTGATGTGAAATGTTGCTGCCACAAAGAATTATGGGACGGCATTATCTCCTTTCCTTTGGTAAAGGATGGTCCAGTGTACGCTACGCTAAAGGAGATAAGGAAGGAAGCACTGAAGCATTTAGAGAGTCAGACCAGTTCTCATCACGGCCACTTAGAGACTCCCGGGTCATTTCACTCAGTTAGGAACCTTCCTGAGCAAAGAAGACTATTCAACCGCAGCCTTGGATCTTTCTGTTTCGTTGCCTCTCGTGTCACCTCCTGTCTTAAGGCTGCTCTCAGTCATCATGTTAAACTGTAACTAACATTTGCTCATATTAAAGTCCCGTTGCGGCTTCGGAGACTTTGCGTCCAGCCTCATGTTGGATTCTGGATCCGTCTCCTGCTGCGGAGACTCATTAACCGTCATCAGAGGATCGGCAAACAGCCGCCGCGTCGCGTCAAAAAAACCAATTTCAGCCTCATCATTATTCCTCTTGTCTTCACTCACAGGACAAACACATTGACTCCAGTTTTTCCTGCTCTGTGATTGTTGTTCTTATTTTCAATTTGCAGGGAATTAAAAAAAAAAAACGATGACGGATAATAAAAGCTCAAATCAACCAGATGTCAGTTTATCTTCCTTCCTCTCATTACACGTCAGCCGTGATTGAGAAAACAGTAGTCAGAGCAGAGAAAACAAGGCGCTGTAATTTCATTATTCTGCTGTAATGTGAGCGAGTCTTTATGCTGCCGCAGACAGGACGCTGAGCTTCATCTGTGATTCATTCAGCCGGAAAAACACAAAGTCAAATAAATGTACAAGAGTTTTACTGCAGAGATCAGAGGGAGGAAGTCATCACAGCAAGTTTACTGCTGGAAAAAACAATAATAATAAAGTTATAAAAAATAAATGAGACATTATCTGTGTGGTAGATTTTCTTTATGGAGGTAATAAAGATTTCCCTGCAGGTGGAAAAACAAGTTTACAAAGCAGATATGATGATGAGTTTTATTTGAACAATATGAATTATTTTCCATCTTTTGACACTTTAAATTTTGAAAAGCAGCTTAGGATTTAATGTGTTTTCAGAGGTGGGAAATCTGCAGAGTTTCTGTGCATGCGACCAAAAAATCAGTCAAACTTTGGTTTAGTTTAGTTTGGCGCTAAAGGGAAAGTAATTTGGTCATAGGTGCAGGAATATCTACGGCATATTTCATGTCAGTTTGTCAAAAACTAGTATGTTTCGTGCTCGTGGTATAAACATGTGATGAAGTGCAGTTAAGTGGGAAACGCTGGTTCTGATTTGTGTCGACTCTCAGCTGATAAATCTCCTGCAGCTCACAGTGAACGCAGCTTTTTTATTAATTTAAGACGTCCAACAGTTTTTAATGTGCAGCTCCAGAACAAACGAGCCTCAGCTCTCAGAAGAGCCTCGTCTTCTCCCAGCATGCTCTGCTCAGACCGACGGAGACAAGAAACAGTATCATTTTCATCCCCGGCGTGCTGCAGCAGATGGAGAACTAAAGATGGCCGGTGATGAGCTGCAGCTAACGAGCAAACAGAGACCCGCCGCCGCTTGGCTGCTGTCTCTGGTTGCCATGGGATACCTGTTAGCGAGCAGCGTCTCTGACACCATCTACATGTAGGCTGAATCCCAATTACCGCAGAAAGCTCCGGGGCCTCTCGATCTCGGCAGCTCCGAGGGTGCAGGATCACTGGAATAGAAAAGTCGACCTTGATGTTTAAAAACGCACTGCAGCTGTTTCACCGAAGCTCTGACGCAGATTTTAACTTTTATTTTTCTCTTTTAAATCATCACGCAGACTTCAGTTTAAAGTGGCACAGCTAAATTAATCTTCACATCCTCGCGAATTATTTGGTTCAATAAGTTTGGTGACATAATGACACATACTGTGTCTGGCGAGCTAACCGCTAACATGCTAGCACTATTCAATCACAATATCTCTCTCAGCTTCTTTCTATTTTCTCTGCACAGTCCTGTTTACTCCCCGCTGGCATTTTACTCTCAGGACTGTACGTCATTTCATTTCATAAAGAGTTACTGAAGAGGGAAAATAAAACTCTCTGAGCTAACAAGCTTGCTAATGGTCAGTTAGCCATCCTGAATGAATCCTGTGTGTGGTATAAGTGTGGTAAAGGTTAGTAAAAGAAGGTGGTGTCAGTTAAATGTTGAAGGAAAAATCTTGGGAAATAATTAGATGGGAAGATTGATACCACTCTCGTGTCTGTCCGTTGAATATGAAGCTAAAGCTGCTGGTTTTAGCTTCTAGCTTAGCTTAGCACAAAGACTGGAAACAGCTTGGCTTAGTCCGGTGGTAACAAAAACACCAGTAAAGTTACTAATTAACACGTTATATCTCGTTTGTTTAATCCGTACAAACAATTCGCTGTTTTTCGGGGGGGTTATGTGTTGGACTATTTCTTGGCTGGGACCAGTAATTTTGTGGTTGCCTGGCAACTGCTCAGAGCCAAACAACCCCCTTTAAAAACAAACACACTTTTGTTTTTGTACGATTTAAGCAAAAAGTCAACAATGATTGTGTTACTGTTTGACAGAGTTTGTTACTCTCTGACAGAGCTAGGCTAGCTGTTTCCCCCTGTTTCCAGTCTTTATGCTAAGCTAAGCTAACTGGCTGTAGCTTTTGCTGGCTTTATGTTTCTCTCTGGCTAAACGTATTTTCTTTTGCAGAATATTAACGTAATTTCTAGGAGACAGAGTTGACTTCTCTGTGGTTTTGTGTGTGTGTTTGTTAGCTTCCATCCTCTGACCTTTGACCTGTGTGTCAGATATGATTACACTCAGAGGAATAAAGGTCAACACGCCCTCTCCTCTGTATGTCATTTTGCTGGCTGTCAGACTGTGACCTCTGACCCTATGAACATGAAAGCACATAAACTGCTGATTCCACAGAGCTCACAGAGGTCTGACTGTCTGTCTGTATGCAGAGAGGAGGAGGAAGAGGAGGAGGTGATAACCCTCATCACAGCAGCTCTCAGACAGTGATGAGATAGTTTATTAGCTTCCATGTAGCCCCGAGGCTAACAGGACGGGGAGAGCACATCAGACAGAAAGCAGCAGTCGTGTTAACGCAGGCTGTCAGATGTAATTATGAGCTTCATTAAAACTGCAGAGAGTCTCAACACGGAGATCTGAACAGTGTTAGTGTTTTTAAGAAGAAACGTCAACCTGTTAAATCTGAATTTTATGAAATACAACCACTGACTACTAAGCTTTTTAATTGAATCCTTTAAACTGGAGCTCACTGGTGTGAAAGGCTTTCTGTTTTTACACCAGCCTTAGCAGCTTTTTAAAAATTATCTCCACATATTGTATATTGTATATACGGGTATATTTCTATATTTGTTTAAGAGCATGACTGAATTCTCTGTTTAAAGTTATAATCCTTTCTTCATAATAAATTCGGTACATTTTCATTAAATGATTATTAACTTTTGTTTGTTCACAAGACTTTGGTGCCACTTCTGTTAAAGTTAATGCAGAGTCCCACTATAACCCGTCATATCTGTGTTGTTTCACCTTTTTTATCCGACCTATTATCGCTGACCAGACTGCAATTACAACCAGATCAATTCATTAATGGCTCTGATTATAACTGGTTGGACTCTCAGAGTTAGGTAAATATCTTGACCGTATGCTATAATGCCTTGCAGTAATGGTAGTTTGAAAGCATGTCATTTTAAAGAATTTGCATCATTATTGTCTTTAACGTATTTGCTTCACCACATAATAACTATTTACCTGAACTATAACAAGTAACGTTCATTAACTAGCCACACCACTGCTCTTAATTAACTTTAAGCTAACGTTACTTACCTGAAAACATTTTTAAAAAGTTCTCCGCCTGGTTGACGGCTTGCCACAGCCAAATAAATTCAAAATATACAAGCTATCTGAGGAAATATACATCAACCAATATATCAAACGTTAGCTAGTTAACAATACAACAAATTACCGATGATTTTGCCATCCGGTGTAATAACCTGTTAAAATGACAGGCCATAAACGAGGAGATGGCGATCCCATTCACCTCAATCACCCTTCATGACCCTTCCTTCATTTATAAGCTCCTTGGTTCTGGGTCCATGATTGGTTCCCTCCCAGAATCTCTGAGGGAACAAAGGCCAGATCCTGTAACAAGTTGCCGTCCCGGAGATGAAGAAGTGGGAGTCATTTTGGGGTTTTTTTAAATACCGTTTTCTTGAGTCAGGAGCTGAGTGACTTGTGTTTTTTATGTGTAAAATTGACGGAGTTCCTGTGTAAATATAGTAAAGTAATATAGCAACCCCGTCTTTCGCCTCTTTTTTTCGGGAGGTCATTTGTTTCCACATTGACAAGTTTTATAAGAATAGATAAATTGGTTTGATCGTGTCATTTTCCCGTCGAGGTGGAGGAGCTTGGGAGTGTGTTTGGGAGAAAAAAATACTCCTCATTACACCGACATTAATCCTCCCGAACGATAAGTCAGCTGATGGACGGCAGCGATGACTCTGAGCCGATAGAAACAACAACACTGTGTCTTCATTCATGTTTCACAAAGACGCTGCTGACAGCGAACGCTGCTCGCCACATCAAAACCTCTCAGCTCCTGAGTGCTGCCGCCGCTGCGTCATGTTTCAGGCTGACAGCTAAAGCTTTTCAGCTCGACACACAGGACTTCAAACAGCTACAGCTGCAGAAATGACAGAATAGATTAAAAAATAAACAGCTGAAAAACAGAGTGGCCTTTGTAAAATAACTGAAAAATAAGTAACGATATATACTCAACAGAAAAAATGTGTTTAAAAAAGGTTATCTTACATTTCCCCTTAACTAAAGATAGAAAATGTCGTGTGTGTAGCACATGGCTGGATTCATCCGTGGTAATAGTAAGTTTTATGTCATTTTAAATTGGTTGTGTTTTTGTTGCGTATGTCCACAGATCTTCAACACACAATAAATAACTGTATATGAATGAATAGAGGAGAGCGTCAGGGCTCCAGGAATATAAGAACCATGTTGATGAGACATGCTGAGCCAGAGTAATGTCAAAAATAAAATATTGATAATGCAACACGAAAATAGTTCATATTAATGGTTTTTGACACTCATATTATGATTCGTTGACTTTCTTTGTACTTTTGGAACCACAGTTCCCACAAAGTGTTATAGAAGTATAACGTTTCCACGGACTTATAGCTTTGGGTTACAACAAGCCGTTTATGTATTTTTTTTTTTTTACGTTACCTTTTTACATTTTGGCAAATTTGCACCATTGAAAGTATGCCGAACTGGCTCTCAGCAGTTCCAGTTTGCAGTGTACCCATGGATGTACAGACAACTATCGCTGGATTACTGTGATACTGAAGAAAAGTTCTGGAGTTATAAGGAACATCAGGATTTAACGACGTTTATTCACGATGTCTAAAAATATGTGTATCACGTCCGGGACTTCTGCGCTTTGCCCAGCTGGTGTTCCAGCCTCGATGAAACCTGTGTGAGACTGTTGTGTCAAAGGTGACATATTGTCCAGATGTTGGACTGATGCTCGTCTCTGTTCTCTTTTCCTCTGACAGACCAGCTGCTCAATCAGAGACATGTTGAACCCTTAGGCTAGTTAGTCTTAAATAAGCTGCTGCTGTTGTTGTTGTTGCTGCTGCTGTTGTTGTTGTTGTTGCTGCTGCTGTTGTTGCTGCTTTTGTTGTTGTTGTTGTTGCTGCTGCTGTTGTTGCTGCTTTTGTTGTTGTTGTTGTTGCTGCTGCTGTTGTTGCTGTTGTTGTTGCTGCTGCTGTTGTTGCTGTTGTTGTTGCTGCTGCTGTTGTTGCTGTTGTTGTTGCTGCTGCTGTTGTTGCTGCTTTTGTTGTTGTTGTTGCTGCTGCTGTTGTTGTTGTTGCTGCTGCTGTTGTTGCTGCTGCTGTTGTTGCTGCTGTTGTTGTTGTTGCTGCTGTTGTTGTTGTTGTTGTTGCTGCTGTTGTTGTTGTTGTTGCTGCTTTTGTTGTTGTTGCTGTTGTTGTTGTTGTTGCTGTTGTTGTTGTTGTTGCTGTTGTTGTTGTTGCTGCTGTTGTTGTTGTTGTTGCTGTTGTTGTTGTTGTTGCTGTTGTTGTTGTTGTTGCTGTTGTTGTTGTTGTTGCTGTTGTTGTTGTTGTTGCTGTTGTTGTTGTTGTTGCTGCTGCTGTTGTTGTTGCTGCTGCTGTTGTTGCTGCTTTTGTTGTTGTTGTTGCTACTGCTGTTGTTGTTGCTGCTGTATTGTAGTTGTTGTTGCTGCTGCTGTTGTTGCTGTTGTTGCTGCTGCTGTTGTTGTTGTTAATGATGTTGTTTTTCCCGCTCTGACCCCACTGACCTCCGTCTTTCTGAAGAACTGTTCCCTCTGTTCTCCTTACTCTGAGGTCCCGGTTGTTGTAGGTCCGGTCCTTTCTGAAGAGGGGACGGTCCATGGCTCTATTGATGACAGTTCATCAGCATGCAGGGGGGGCTTCTGCTGTCACCACGGCGACCAAATACAGCCCCCCCCCCAACTCCTGAGGCTTCTGCCTTCTCTGATTGACCCAACATTCAGCCTCTGCCTTAGATTTTTATTATCGATACCTCCAGACGCCATTGATTCCTTCCAAAGTAATTCTTCAAACTGTTTGCTAGCAGCATGGCTTTGGGGATGGTAATGTTGGTCAGTCAGTCCACCACTTAAATAACTCAACAACTGTTGAATAGATTACTTTGACATTTTGTAGATGTTCATGGTGCCCAGAGGATGAATCAGACTTTACAGTCAGGGGATCACACTTTACTGCGCTTCACTGTAAACACATTGATGGTTCCCAGATGATAAATCTGACTTGATTGACTTCTCCTGACCTCTAGCGCCACCATGAGGTTCACATTTGTTGTTTTCAGTTAATTTTATTGACTTCCTGGTTGGATGGACATTTGAATTTGTCCAATATTTTGGTTTATGACCAACTACCTGCAAAACTAATGACATTTCCATTATTAGCAAATGTTAGCATGCTAACACGCTAAACTAAGATGGTCAACATGGTAGCTATTATACTTGCTAAACGTCAGCACGTTAGCATTGTCATTGTGAACATGTTACTATGTTAGCGTTAGCATTTTGCTCAAAGCATTGTGCCCAAGTACAGCCTCACACAGCATGGCTGCAGATTCTTGGTCTTGTTTCAGTCTGACCTGCATCTCAAGGTCCTGGAGGAGGATTTAGAGGTCCTTAAAAATGTTTTAGCTGTCTTTGAAGAGGTTGCAGGGGTTCTTGAAGAGGTTTCATATGTCCTTGAAGATGTTCCAGGTATTCTTGGGGAGGTTGTAGATGTAGAAGATTAGAAAGGTCCTTGAGGAGGAATTATAGTTAATTGAAAAGGATTTAGTTGTCCTTGAGGAGGTTTAAGAGGTCCTGAAAATGTTCCAGGCTTCCAAAGGTCTTTGAGGAGGTTTGAGATCCTTAAAGAGGTTTTAGATTTCCCCAAAGAGTTTCTTGAGGAGAATGTAGATGTTCCTTAGGTGGTTAGATGTCCCTTAGGAGGTTTTAGCTGTCATTGAGAAGGTTTAAGAGATCCTTGAGGAGGTTGTAGAGTTCCTTGAAAATCTGTTAGCCGTTCTTAAAGATGTTCTAGAGGTCTGCAAGCAGGTTTTGGCTGGACTTCAGGAGGTTTAAGAGGTCTTGAAAAGGTTCCTGGGTTCCTTGGGTTTTATTTACCTAAACTCTGAATCAACCACTTTCCATCAATGATAATTTTTTGAAGTGAACCTAATTCTGTCTTTTCAGAGGAAGTAGAAGAAATATGATTTTACCTCCAGTAGAAAAACTCTGGTCTGGTTTCAAACAGCAGCAGTTTGTCAGCTGTGACACTAATGAGGGAAATAACAAAATAAAAGACTCATGCCTCATGGAGAAAACAGAAAACGCATGAAAACAATATTTTTCACGCACCTGTTGCTGGGAAGATATTCCTTTATTTTGACAGAAAATAAATCCAAATGAGCAGAAACATGAGTCAGTAAATCAGCTGATGATGAAGTCCAGAGGCTGAACTCTAATCGATCTCCCCTCTTGATGGGATTGTATTCTCCAGTCATATCACAGAGATACATGTCAATTATGTCTGGATAATGACATCTAATCCACAGACCTTTTGCATAATATATATTCCAGATAAAAAGTTCTGTAGCTATTTGATAACTCTCAAACTGAGGCCATTGCAAAGTGAGTTCAACAGAAACAGAAAAGAACGGTAAATAAAAGAAAACATTGCAGTTTACAAAAGATTTGTGAGTGAATATAAAACATATGTTTAAATGATTTACTTCCATGCGTCCTGCAGGTCAGCTGGCGGCAGGGACCTGTGAGATTGTCACCCTGGACCGGGACAGCAGCCAGCCGAGGAGGACCATCGCCCGACAGACGGCCCGCTGCGCCTGCAAGAAGGGTCAGATCGCCGGGACGACACGAGCCAGACCGGCCTGCGTTGACGGTAAGACGCTCGCCGTCCTCTTGGCGGCTGTTGCCAACAAACCCTCCAAATTAAACGACAAAACACGTTCGTCCACGCTCTCTAGAACGACACAGAGAAGCGTTTCCTGATCAGCTGGACGACGTTATTTGTCTGTGCCTTCCTAAAACTTTTGTAAATCACAACTCTGTGGTTAAGGTTTGGTTAGGTTTAGACACAAAAACTAATTTGGTTTGGTGTAGGGAAAAATAATGGTTTGGGTTAAAACAAGTACTTAGTTAAGCATTGGGGTACACAGTGGTTTCGGTTAAAATTATTACTTCATTATGCTTAGACGACCTTCGTCGTCATGGCTAAACATGTGGTTAAGGTTATGGAACAACAATGGAAAAACAACGTGGACTGACGCTTTGAAACGGAAAACAAACAGCGCTCTCTGGTGTTAAAATCTGAGGTTTGGTCGACACATCCATCCACCTTGACCTCCTCACGCGTCGCTCTGTAATAATGTCACCTGACTTCTTCCTTTGCTTTGTCATAACTACTACGGCCACTAGAGGGCTTTGTCACTTGAACCTAAACAGATGTCGTTTTTGGGCACTGGCTGAAACAACCGATGCTGCCGTTCTTCTCTGGAGGACATTCAGGAATCTGACCAGAATCTGATCTCAGATTTGTCTTCATTAAATTTGAGATAATTTGGGACATCCAGCATTAAGGCAGGTAGGAAGATTAGTGAGTTTTACGGTAGTCCGTAGTGTTTCATTACAGCTTCCACCATGTTTCAGTATGCTTTTTGTTCCTGCTTCTGTTAGCTGTAATCTCTGCAGTTCTTCCATTACTGTCTCTCCTGTCTCGCTATGTGTTTCCTGTCATTAACAAGCACTTTTTCTACTTGTTCTGATTCTTGACGATGTTCACAAAGACCAGTTGGATGACTGCAGTGTTTGGTGCTTCTTTAGGGTTAAATTGAGGGCGTTAAGATGTCGCCAGCATGCAGACTGAAGGCCAGTTCACAGCTTGAGGCTAACTTGTAGTTTATGAAGGAAACAAACACAGAGGTACCCGCAGCTTCCCTCTAAATCCTCCACATCCTCTTCATCTGGACTGCGAGGTTCAGAAAGTCACAGCCCAGATGGGAACAGCCCAGAGTTGCATTGCATTTCATCACCGGCTGTCTCCTCCTTTCTCTTTCTCTTTCTTTCTCTTTCTGCCATCTGGAGACGATGGCAACAGCTGGAGGGACTCGGTCTGCTCTGCAGGGATTTACAAGCTCTCCTGGTGATTGTCTGAGACTGTGAACAGTTGTTTAGCCGAGTTAAAGAAGCTCTGCAGTCTCTCCTGCTGCTTTCTCTACATTAAAGCTTCAGATGAATAGAACTTCATAAAATACTAGTTTTTCCGCACATCAGCATTGATTTCCTACAGTCAGGACGATTATAATTAGGACAAACTATCCAAAATTATCATATCCAACAAGATGTAACCAAGACTGTATTTTCACCTATTCAGCGAAAAAACTTTATCTTAGCTCTAACTCTACTGACTAGTGACAGGATAGATTGGTGTCTAAATTATTAGGTTACAACATGTAAATCAGACTGCTTTGGAGTTGTTGGAAGGTGCAGTTCCCCCTGCTTCCATCTTTATGCTAAGCTAGGCTAAACACACCTGCAACCTATTTCACAAAAGTCACCAAAGTCTGTGGTTTGGGGATTGGGCAATCAAATAAAATAACTCTGAACAGAATACCAGAATACTATTTTTACATAATGGATGCACTAAAATTAACATTAGCTTGCTAAGTAATGTTAGCATAGTTTGTCCCAAATTTTGTTAATGGTATTTCTAGTTTAGCTAACAGTAAAGCTAACAGTTTATTGTGTTCCTTGTGACTTAAAATGACACAATTTGCAGCACGTTTTCTCACTTTTTTAACTGTTGACAGATTTAGGCTAGCAGTTTCCCCCCACTTCCAGTCTTTGTGCTAAGCTAGGCTAACCACGTACTCTGTACTGGAGACACAGAGAGATGAAGCTGCTGTTGAATATCTTTTTTTTTTTTTTCATCTGACTCAAACAAGACGATTTCCTAAAATGTCCTGACTGAAGTTAAACCGTTTATATTGATATTATTCACTGATGGATCTGCTGAGAACCCGTTTGCGTCTGTAGCTGAAGTGCTGATACTCAAAGTGTTCCAGACAGTGTTGGAACTGAACAGGTTAAAGTTTGTGCTGTCAGTGATCCGAGCAGTTTGAGCGTGATCTGCTGCTTTGGGAGGATATTTTCAGCAGCAGACTCGATGTGAGAACGCTTGCTGATCACTGCGACCTGTTTTCTGAGCTCAGGGACTCATCAGCAGCTTCCTGTTTTTTTTCCTCCCTGAATGTCTCCAAAAGAACTAAAACCAAACCCGCTTAAACTCTTAGTGACCTCTTCACTGCAGTGGATGGCCAGGAGTTGCTGCTGGTTGTTGCCAAAAAACTGTGGCGCTGGTTGACTGATCAAGTAAAATAAAACTTCTTACTTCTTACATGTTTTACATATAGCACTTCCTTTAATCAGTTATTTATTTAAAAAGAAACTAATTACTGATCAGCATCAACGACCATTAGAGAACATTAATAGAAATGTTAGTGATGCTAAAGGAAGTCAAGGCTTCAATAAAAATAAAAAAACACATTAGAGCTAAATGTGTCCCTCAGGGTGAACAGACTGATATGATGTATTGATCATTCTGATCAATGGGAACGACAAATCATTGTTAAAGCCCATGGCACACCAATCGAACATTCTCCAACAAACACAGATGTTTGTTTGGAGATGTTTCGTCATGTTCAAGCCGTGTTTGATGAAGTTTGGTCAGTTTGCCTTCAAGCGGACAATTACCCCGACAGTACGCTTATAGTACACGTATCCATAGCAATGCAGCTCGCGCACAAAGTTTCCAACCTCCTACTAGAAAAAGTACAATGGGAATGCCACTGAAAGTCAGAGTTCCTACTTGTAAACTCGTGGCAAATCCATCTACCACCACTTCATGAAGAAGGACTTGTCTGACGTCACGCAACAATGGTAATCCTTCAACTAAAAGGCAGCGTAAAGTATGTTTGCCTGTATTTAATTAAAATAATACATACTGCATTTGTACTTTATATATTTCAACCAATAGGGGAAGGGGGTATGATGTATTTTCAGAGCGTTGCATTGCAATAAGTTGCATGTTTCAACTCGTCTCGTCGCGGATCTTTGGTCTGAACTGGCCTTTAGACAGCTGCCAACATTAGACTGTTCCCTGTTGTTGGCTTAAAGCCGAGGGCACACCAACGTCCAGCAGAAAAAGTTGTGTTTGGGAAAGTATTCAGTGCAAACTTTAGCCTTCACCTGAGTCTCTCTGTGACCTTTACAGAGCTGCGTGTTGGTATTTATGCCAGTTTGTGTTTTCTGTTGCAATCTCAGACAAACTCTAAAGTCTCTTCAGTGTTTCAGGGAGAAAAACTGCTGTAGTTAAAATAGCACTTTATTCAACCCAAAGGGCATTTTTGTGGAAACATGTTAAAAAACAAACAAAACAAAAGTGTCTACAAAACTATTCACAACATTTACTTATGTAAAAGTAGCAATACCACAAATACATTTTAAAAAATCCTGAAAGTTAAAGTACAGAAGAACTTTTACAAAAGTGAAGTAGCTTTGTTGCTTCATATTTTATAAACATATCCTGTGTTTTTATATGTCCAAGTTTTATAGCTGTTAAATTAATGTAGTGAAATTTAAAAAGTACAGTAGAAACACATCTTTTTGTACACTTTTGTTTTTGTAGTATAGTAATATAGATGCTTCTTTCTGCATAGCTTATTAATTACTTTCTAATTTGGAACAGTGTAACTGGAGTGTAACACATTTTCATTAATGCATTGCTCCTTCATTTGCACTTTGCACCTCCCTTTATTCAATTTTTTCCATTTTTATTTAATTGTATTCTATTTTAGTTATACTTTGTAGGTATGTATATCTGTATATTTTATTTTTTCACTGTGATGACTGAAGTTGTGTCTTACTTACTTAACTAATCTTAAAAACAGTAAAAGGAAATAGACAAATCAGCTTTTCAGATATTTTTAAAGTGTGTGGTCATAGTTCAGAAAGTCTTCAATAAAACTCAGACCTCAGCAGCCGCTCCGTTTGGATCTCAGTGACCTTTCCGCTGCCGGTGTGAGCTGCATGTTGGTATTTATGTCAGTTTGTATCTGAGGCGGCTGCTCGCTTTGCTTTTTCGTTGTTCTGCTGTTTGAATCCACCAGCGGAGCTCACTGCAGTCAGTTCGTATCTGTCCTCTCGCATCTCAAAGCTCCGGCTCGATTGCCTCGGCATGCATCCCAGCATGCATCACAGGAAGTCACACTGAGAGGAAGAGAGAGAACCAACATGTTTACAGATACACAAACTTCATGAGGATGGAAAAGTCCCGTTAACATAATGTGAGAACTCGGCCGAATCCTGAAAAATGACTTTTATTAATGCTTCTTGTCCACCTCCCCTGTTTTTCACGCCTCATCTGAGCAGTAAAACGAAAAGATTACAGGTAATGTTTCTGAATATTACCCGCTGCTGTTTTGTTTCAGACGTATCAGATTGACAGCGATGAATAAAAAAAGGCTCTGAGCGCGTGTGGTGAAACAAACAAACGACGAGACCTTTTTGTTTCTCATCAGGCGGAGACAAACTGAAAAGGGCAGAGAGGTGGTGCGTTCAGGGACTCTGAGGCGTTCAGAGTTGATTCCTGGAGTCTGAGAGACGTTAAAACCTCTGACCTCAGACAGAAGAGAGGAAAAGAAAATATGGAGGAAATAAATTAAAATACACAGTAGCAGCAAATATTTTCTTTATTATGACTTCTGTATCTCATAATTATGATATTTATTCTCTGAATTAAGAGTGATGTATCTCATAAATGAGATCTGTATGAAAACTATTTCATTATCACAATTTCTGTATCTATATTTATGAGATCTTTATCTTTTAATCAGGAGCTGTTTGTCTTGTAATGATGAGATCGTTATTATAAAATCTGTTTAACTACGAGAGCCTAAGTCACAATTAAGAGGTTCTCTTTTTTTTTCTCTATTGAATGCAGTGAGCTTCTGCAGAAACTAAAGTGAAGCAGACCCTCAGGAGAGGAAATGTAAAGAAGGAAAAGTGAGAACAACTTAAGGACGACAACATCAAAGTGAAAGTAAAGAAAAGTCGATTAAAAGGAGGAGAGGAAAAAGAAAAGGAGAGTAAGCAAAAGTTGAAGAGGAAACAAAAGGAAAGATAAGAAAAATTGGAACAAAAAGGGTGATTTTCTCTCCCTCTGCAGCTCATCAAACCTTATCTGTCTGTTCTTTAAAAGAGGAATAATGGTTTCTGTGTCCACTTCCTGTTCAGACTGTAGCACCGTTTTTATTTTTCTTCCATCTGTTTGTTTTTCGCCTCGTTTCCTTTTCGTTTGTTCCTCGTTCTTTCCTCTCGTCCTCGGGGGACGACACAGCGTCCCTCCTTCCTTCTGGACGCCGTCTTTGATGAATGAAGCGATTACAAAATGGCCTCCTCTCTTTTTCGGATAAATGAACTGCGCTGAGCGGCGGCGGCGGCGGATGGATCTGCGTTGCGGTCGTTCATTAATCAGTGCGGTGATGCAGCGCTCGCAGGTGTTCAGGTGTTCACTGATACCTGAGATTAATCCACTGCGTCTCCACTACACACTGTTTGTTAATGTGAAAGTCTGTTTTCTGTTTCTGACTGTTTTCTATATTTAACATCTGAAAACACACTGATTCCCTCTGGAAACACCAGGTAAATCATCCTGAGTTCTTATTGGTCAGAAAGTAAGGAACCTGCAGCTTGATCCAAGAAAAGTGTTATATTGATGACAAGATTAAATCCCAGTAGAGATAAAAGCTCTACTTGGCTCAAGTCCAAGTGAAGTCACGAGTCATTGGTCCGAGTCGAGCTGAAAGTCTTCTGTGATTTTATCAAGTCGAGTCTAAAGTCATCAAATTTGTGACTCAAGTCCACAACTCTGCTAATTAGTAGGCTACTAAAAACAAAGCACAGCTGGCTGATGGAAGGTATTTACAGGTATTTATTCATAAACTGAAGTATTGGACAAATTACAATTTGGACCTGATGATGGTGCTAGATGTGAAGTCAGGAGATCACCAAAGAGATTACAATTCATCCTGAGGGGAACACGAATGTGTGAACCAAATCTCAAGGCAATCCATCCAATAGTTGTCGACACATTTGACTCAAAACCGCAAATGGTGGCGCTAGAGGAGAAGTCAGGGGATCACCCACATCAGTAGGATTCATCCTCTGGGGATCATGAATGTCTGTAGACAAGTTCACGGCAGTCCATCCAGTGGTTGTTGAGATGATTCAGTCTGGACCAAAGTTTAATCTTCCAGGAATTAACTTCGGATTGGATGAAACTGCAGGACACAACACCCAACGGCAGTGTTCATGTGTGGAGGCCGGGGGGCTCATAACGCAAACCCTTTTTTTATTATCTTTTATTGTGCCTGAACTAAAACCGCTGAGGATGGCTGCAGATCAGGTGGTGGAGTTGGGTGTCCGCTAATTGTTGGGTTGCTGGTTCGATCCCCGGCTCCACATGTTGAACTGGCCTTGACTTTAAGACACTGAACCCCAAACTGCTGGGAAGAAAATGTCGCTTTGAACAAAAACTCAAATTAAGAACGTTCACAGTTTTACAAAGTATTTTCAATAACAATGAGCTTAAAAACAGGAAATTTCTCGGTAGGTCAAACTCTTTTATATGTGTGAATATACTTGCAATTTATATCAAAACAGTCACTGATTTTGTGACCGTGACCTTGGATTTGGGGCTGATCAGTTCAGTTAATGTGTCAAAATGAGGTGTTTCAGGTCCTGGTTGGACATTTTGTCTTGTTCTCTCAGAGTTTCCATCTGATTCCAGGAAACAGCAGCATTTACAGCCTCACTGTGAGCCGTCTGATGAAAACGCTGCTGAGGTAATGGAGTCGTTATGGAGGGAAGCGTGCGGCGTGCCCACTCAGCGGAGGCGTCCTGGGACGATGGAGGCGAATCAACAAACGTGGCGGCTGCTGTCGGCTTCCATCCTCGTCCCCAGCAGGAAGTCGGAGGAGCTGTGATTACACATCGTCCTCTCAGAAACAAACAGGGCGCTGCCATTTCCCGCAGCTCTGCTCTCTGACACCTTTCATTGTGTCTCAGGGGGAATCTGAGCGCGCTCAGTGCTGCACCGCCGAACCACAGGGAGAGAGGTAGTGAAGTGTATCCATACAAGCCTGAGCAGGACGGGGCAGACACATTGAGCAGGGGGGGGGCATCAACAGGCTTATTAACAATGTTCGAGCATCAGCAGATGTCCAATCAGCACTCAGCATCTCTGCTCCATCATTTCATGTCATGAGTTTTCTGTTCACACACACACAAACTGTCTGCTGGTTTTCAGACCTGGATCCATGGACATCAGCCACTCTGAAAATAGAGGAAGGAGGAGAAGAAGAAGAAGATGATGATGATGAGGATGAAGGAGAAGAAGAAGGAGAAGAAAAAAAGAAGAGGAAGAAGAACAAGACGGAGAAGAGGAAGAAGTTAGCTTCTAGGTCCAGTTAGCTCAAAGTTAGCTTCCGCATCCACTTAGCTTAGAGCCTCTGGGTCCAGTTAGCTTAGAGCTACCTCTTAGGTCAACAGGATGGATTGGAGACTAGCTTGTTAGCTAACACAATACAGCATGTAAATCAGACAGACTTGGAGTTGTTGGAAGGTGGATTCTTTAGGCCCTGCTTCCAGTCTTTGTGCTACGCTAGGCCAGCAGTTTCCCCCTGCCTCCGGTGCTAAGCTAGGCTAAACATGTCCTGGACCTATTACTGTACTGAACGCACAAGGGATGAAACTGATATCCATCTTCTCATCTGACTCTGGAGAAGATTTACCTAAATATCAGAATATTCCTAACACAACCTTTATATTTGTATTTGTATTTAAAATCTTGACCTAAACCCAAATTCTAAAAATAACCTTTTAATAAGAGAAGTATTTTCTCTCTCTCTCTCTCTCTCTCTCTCTCTCGATAGAGGTGTGAGCAATGTGAGAATTTAATTACGTATCCTGGCTGAGAGGAGCTGCTGTTCAATAGGAAATTGGTTTGATAATTGGGGGCTAACGGGCTATCACAATCACACCACTGCTCTGCTGCTCCAAAGGGAGGCCCTGATTACCTGGTTATGTATTACAGGCCTGTAGACTCTCATTTTCTTCATGTTTCCCCGGGCTCACAGAGTGTAATTTAAAGCCGGGAAGGAGAGCGAGGCTGGAACGACGGGAATGAATGGGTCAGTAAAGACTCGCGCAAACAGCAGGAAATCCCTCTGAGTGAAGAATTCATTTTCAAATGAGATGACACAAAGAGAGAGGCTAGAGGATCGGCTGCTGCTGACAGACTGACTGCAGTGTTGCCAACTCTTTTCCAATGAAAGTAGCTAGCACTAGCTCCAAAAGCCGCTAAAAAAGGATGTCATACACTCATTTGCATGTTGGTGACGTCATTCTGCTTTTATTTGCATAAAGCTTTGTGGTTGTGTCGGTTGCAGCAAGGGACAAATCACCTAAACAATATAAAAGGTAGATTGATAATATATATAGTGTATTATCAATATATAATATATAAGATATATAATATATAGAATATATTTCTTGCCTTTTCCCTGATGGTCTAAATAAAGTCGCTAAAAATCTAGCGAGAAAGTTTCCAAGTTGGCAACACTGGACAGACAAAATGTGAGTGTGTGTGACTGCTATGGGCAAAAACACCATTATATATATAGATATATTTATTCACATTATGTTACTTCATGTCATGCTATGAATGCTGCGTTGTGTTACGTTACCTTACGTTGTTGCTTTGTGTTAAATTACTTCACCGTGTTGCATCATGTCATGCTATGTTGTGTTGCGATATGTTATATTATGCTAATTTACATTATGTTACGTTACATTATGCTACGTTACGTTATGTTATGTTACATTATGTTGCATTACATTATGTTATGTTACATTATGTTGTGTTACATTATGTTAGGTTATATTATGCTACCTTGTTATGGTATGTTACATTATGTTACATTACATTATGCTACGTTGTTATGCTACGTTACACATTATGCCACGTTACATTATGCTATGTTACACATTATGCCACGTTACATTATGCTACGTCACATTATGTTACATTATGTTATGTTACATTATGTTGCGTTACATTATGCCACGTTACATTATGCTACGTTATGTTATGTTACATTATGTTGCATTACATTATGTTATGTTACATTATGCCACGTTACATTATGCCACGTTATGTTATGTTACATTATGTTGCGTTACATTATGCCACATTACATTATGCTACGTTATGTTACATTACGTTACGTTACATTATGCTACTTTATGTTATGCTATCTTACATTATGTTGCGTTACATTATGTTGCGTTGCATCATACTACATTACATTATGTCACGTTACATTATGCTATGTTGTGTTGCGATATATTATACTAATTTACATTATGCCACGTTACATTATGCTACGTTACGTTATGTTACATTATGTTGCATTACATTATGTTATGTTACATTATGTTGCGTTACATTATGTTAGGTTATATTATGCTACCTTGTTATGTTATGTTACATTACATTATGCTTCGTTGTTATGCCACGTTACATTATGCTACGTTACGTTATGTTACACTATGTTGCGTTACATTATGCCACGTTACATTATGCTACGTTATGTTATGTTACATTACATTATGTTATGTTACATTATGCCACATTACATTATGCTACGTTATGTTACATTATGTTGCATTACATTATGCCACGTTACATAATGCTACGTTATGCTATGTTACATTATGTTACCTTACATTATGCTACGTTACATTATGTCACGTTACATTATGTTACGTTACATTATGCTACGTTGTTATGCTACGTTACATTAAGCTACGTTACATTATGCTACATTGTTTTGCTACGTTACATTATGTTACGTTGTTATGCTACGTTATATTATGCTATGCTATGTTATGTACATTATGTCATGTGATGTTATGCTATGTTGCGTTACGTTGCTTACTGCATTGCATTACATCATGTAATGTTACGTTACATTAAAATATGCATACATTTGCATATTTAATGACAAATTCCTGAAAAACCCGAATCTTTAAAAACGCTTGCCGTTCATCTCTTCCTACAGCTTTTATGCTACAATGATGATTCATGTCAAATGTGTGGGAATCTTGGTAAATAGGCTCTATGACTTTTCTTTTACATAACTGATAATCTTTTTAGTGATTAGGTTTTAAAAACAATCATTGTATTCACATCTCAGTAATTATATACAGCACAGTCTGTCTGTTTTGCACAATGGTCACCTAACTAAGCAAGATCTAATATAATGCATTAAATATTATAAATGTTATATATTATACATGTATACATGATAAGTATTTTACTGCCAATGCTGAGTTTTCATATCATTATAATGTCAGTTATCTTATGAGAAGACTCCAGCTTTAGTTTAATCACATGTATTTCTTCCAGGAACTGCTTTTCTGATTTATGTTGTTTTGTTTGATGCTTCCTCCTCGTATCTTTCCTCTCCATAATGAGGAACATCACTTTCTGTTCTCCCTCGTGTGTTTTTTCCCCCTCTGGGACCAGTCGGCCATCTTTAATGAGATTCACAGACTGTTAATTGCTGACAGATGTTTGTTCCATATTCTGCTGAATAAATGAACAGTATGCGCTATATTTTATTGTGCGTCACACATTATGATCCACATCTGGATCATAGTCATCTGGAGTCACATCTGCTCCATCACTGTGACCTTTGACCTCCTCAGTGGTTAGTCCTACCTCTCTGAAAACACTTAAAACGCCTTTTGCGGCTCTTGAGGAGAAAATAACCCTGATGATGTCATAGTGATGTCATCATGCGGGTGTTCACCACGCAGGGAGGGTCTGATGAAGAGACATTATCCAGTTGCATTATGGGAAATGTAGGATCCAGTGTTTTTAGAGCTTCACCCATACAAGGGACTAAAAGTCAGGATATTGCCGTTTTATTTCTTGTTAGCTGTTTCCTGCCTCCACAACTCAACACACTCCTCCTCTCTCTCTGTGGACCAATCAGGGAGCTACAATATGCAAATGTGGTTGTGAGAATGTCCTATTTCTTTATAAATAGCTAATTGTGATGAAGAGTAGGTGTGTACAGTAAACAGAATCTGTTTTCTGATGCTGGACTGAGTTTAGTTTGGTTCTTTGATTTGTGAGTTCACTCATTTCCATTTTGTCTTTGAGATTTAAAGAATAAAGATGAAAATTTGATCTGATGCAAATAAAACTGTCATGCGTTTGTAAGAATAAAGTCGGAATTTCCCAAAAAAGTCGTAACGTTATGACAATAAAGTTGGAATTTTACAAGAAAAGGCAAAAATGAATAGTCAAGAGTCTAAGAAAAAAGGCTGTAATGTCGAGTGATAAAGTAATATTTTTAGAATAAAGTCAGACTTTTTAGAGAAAAGTCATAATGTTACGAGAATTAAGCTGTATTTTTTTGAGAATACTAGGATGTTTACAGGAAGAAATTTAGAATATAGTGAGAAAACTTAATTTTCACATCACACAGGAACTGTAATCATAAAGATGAAATGATCAAGTATACAGCAACAGCTGTACTGACAGGAATCAAAATGCGGGTTCGTACAGTTTTTTAAGAGTGAAATTAACATAAAATTAATAAAAAATTAACATAAGCACTTTCAAGGTACCTAAACCAAAGATTTCCTGACTCTCGAGGCCTTTATCATCACATCTAAAATGATTCTATAAATGCACCCACAGTAATCAATGTATATTGTAACTTTGTTTATTTTACCAGCTGTTCATATTAACTTTGATTGCTTATATGATTGTTTTGATCGTGATTATTTAATGCTTCCTAATTTCCTAAAGGGATCAACAGAGGATCAAGTCATTTCTTAGATTATGTTGAATATCAAACATTTTTCAAGGAGTGTACTCGAATTCAAGCATTTTCCTAACCTTGAAAACAAAACCGTTAAAGTTAAGCGTTTTCCAAACTTTCAGGACTTTGCACGAACCCTGAAAATGTTAAAGTGTGAAAAAACGTGGATCATAAGACGGTAAGAACAGTAAGCGATCAGTGGAGGGAGGGAACAAATCAGCTGTTTGCTGATGTAGGACTTTAAGGATAAAGTCACACATGTACGTGGAGGAAGACGCGTGAAAACATAACACAGCTCTAGACACTAATTACTAAGAAAATAAGTATTTAAAAATAAAAGTCTCATCTCAGGCTGTACAGAGACGTTTTAGTCATTTATTTGATTTTTTATTTGGTTGTTTATTGCTCTACATTATTTACAACCTAAAAGCAGTAACATAAAAGACAATAAAACCATAATTTATTCATGATGAAGAGAAAGTTTGAGGACACTGGGGAGGAACTGGGTCACGCAGCAGTGAGTCATTACTGGATGAATACAAATAAAGTAAAGCTTCAAAATAAAAATGAAACAAATGAACTCACCTGTCTTTGTCTTTCTCCTCCTCCTCTTCTTCAGTTCGTATCGTCTGGAGTCGACAGTGGTGTGAGATGTTTCCGTGTTTGGACGATGAAGGCTGTGATCTCCTGGTCAATCAGTCGGGCTGGACCTGCACGCAACCAGGAGGCCGAGTCAAGACCACCACGGTGAGAACAGAACCGGACCGGACCAGACTGAACCTGTTCGGCCTCGGTCACGTGAACAGGAAATACATTTAGGTAGAACCAAATATTGTGGTTTGACCTGTAAACCAGGTTTTGTAATAGCAAAACGGTGTTGTAGCACCGCCTATTGGCACCACTTGTGATGTGATGATAATAGGTCAAAGGGCCACCAATTGTTGAATTTGCGCCCAATTTGAAATGGTAGATTTGGTGTCATTTGTTTGTTGAGTCTAGAACGGTTTGTGGTTGACATGGCTAACTTTTCCTTATTGTTGGCAAGACTTCCTCCTGCTCTGGTACCTGCTTTACCGTCTGTTTCCATTTAATTGTCCAGCGAATTTTAAGCAAACTATTGAAAAAAATGCGAATTAGTCGCGTTTCCATTAACTGGTGTGAAGCGAATAAACTCGGCTCGTTGCAAAGCGTAGTTTGGTCAGAAGTTGGCAGTATAGGCTACACTTTACACAATCCGCCAGTAAACAGAGAAGAAGAAGTAGAGGTCGCCAACCAGAAACAACAAGTCGCATTGGCCATCTAACCCATCTACGGGAGAAAAATGGAGAGAGGTCCTCAGGAAATTGTTTCCATTGGGCAAGTTTTAATTGTTCTTCCATGTCAGCTAGTGTTTCATGCCGTCCGGAGATGAAGACAAATCAATGAGGTTCAACAGCGATGTGGGTTGAATGTTCGCTACGTCAGAACTTATTCAGCAAAGCCCATAAACTCTTTTTCAACAAAGGCAAAAACCACCTCAAACGAGCATAGAAGCTTTTTTGCTGTTTCCATACAGCTTTTTTAATGCGATACTTCAAAATGTCCATAAAAATACGTTTATGGAAACTCAACTACTGTTAGTACTTAGACCTCTAAAAACCCCTTTTGCGATTTTTTTGGTTCTCGTCGTAAAACAATATTCACATACGACATGAATATATGAACATTGAAACAGGTTTTGCTTGCTGTAATCAATCATTCTTCTGTCCATACCGGCCATTAAAAGATCTCTTGCAGTGGCAGCAGGTGAGGAAGGGACGGTCAGTATGAACAGGAGGAATGATTACAGCAAGCACAAACTGTTTTGATGTACATATGGAAGCCTGATCGTTGTTTTAAGACAGACCCGAACAAAGGACGCACACTCCTGCTACCAGTTTGTTTCTCTAGTTCACACACAGTCAGAAATATTAATAAAAGGGATGAAATGATGGAAATGTAAGTTAGTGTCCTTCATTCCTTCCTTTCCTCCTTCTGTGTGTTTAATTTCAATCAAAGATCTAATTTTAAACATCAGCTTCTAATAATGTAACATCTTCTAACGAGGACGCTGCTGGCCCTTATCATTAAAATCACAGCCTGTGTGTGTGTGTGTGTGTTGATTGAATAATTGCTACCCATGAGCACTCTCTTCTCCATCTGCCACTCTTCACAGCGGCTGATTAACTGGTTGTTTCAAAAGCCTCTTCATGCAGCAGCAGATATCGTCGCACCAACCAAACCTCTTTCAAGATTTGTTGATTTCTTCTTTTTTTTTTTAAACACAGCTCTTCATCTTCAGCCAATTCTCTGTCACTCTCTGTTCATCTGAGGACTGTTGAGTCTGATTATTTGATTATGTTTCATTACTGTATTGAAAACGTGTTTGTGCAGAAGCGTCCGCTCACCTGCACTATGATCAACACCTGTACACTTCACTGTGGTAGTTAATCTGCTTTGTCAGGCGAACCTTTTTTAGTTTACATTTTTAACTGAGCTCGAAAGTTCATCTTTGACCTTGGAAACAGCGGTCCAAAGATTCCACTTACTCGCTTTTTCTGGAGCTTTCTAGCGTAACACTCCGTCTTCACCAGCAGGTGGAATTCCCTAAGGTGTAAAGGAACTGTGGATGTTTTGGAAACTGACTTCGGACTTTGAGCCAGTGCCAGCTCGAACCCGGGCAATCCGGTCACTTTGAGCAAACCTCCAAACCCCGTTTCCTCTGGATGATCAAAATCAATCGATCAATCAATATGACAAAGTGGAAAAAGTCGGCTGCTATACGCATGAAAAACTTTCCTTCCATTTAGCATTTATTAGCAGTATACAAACATTTAATAAATGGTTTATTGTAGTTATAAGCAAATATAACAACATTGCAACTTCTCCTATGAAGATGCATTTTATATTATTACACCTGTGTTTCATTATATTGACATTCATTATCAGCCTACAGGAGGAGTGTACATTAATAAACATTTATATCCACTAATAACGACATTATAGTGTGTTATAAACCATTTATTAAAGGTTTATATACACTTATAAATGCTAAATAGGGAAATTTAAAGTAAAGTGTTGCCAAAACATACGAGTCTGACACTGACAGAAAGTTAATTTCTGTTAGATCGGTACAGCTTCTTGGAAGTTTGGTCACGTGAGCATTGAATAATCGATTAGTCGTTGATAATCAATTAAAAGTTTGTCATCTTTGAGGCAAACCTCCGACCCATCGGTGGTTCCAGTTTCTCCACTGTGAGGATTTTCTGATTTTCTCTGTTTTATATAATTGTGAAGTGAATATCTTTGAGTTTTTTGACTGTTGGTCGAACAAAACAAGACATTTGAAGGAGTCACCTTGGACTTTTCACCATTTGCAGACACATTACAGACTAAACAATTACCTGATTAATCAAAAAATAATAAAATTGTTAGTTGCAGCCCGAACACTTCCTGTCTGAAGTGTCCTACACACGCCCACATGTAAAAAGCTGATTAGAACCCCAGTTATGTGGTATTCATGATCAATAAATCAGCTCAAGGACTCAGCTCGGACATCCTGCAGGGATCTGAGTGTCTGAAAGCTGACGAGCAGCGTCCTGCATCAAACCCCAGCTCGCTCTCGCTCTCTTTCCTGCGTTCTGGTTGGCTGGTTTGAGACGAGTCGGTCCGCTCTCTGAATAACGAAGTCTGTCAAACCGCCGCTGACTTTCACACATCAGGACGCTTACAAACCTCCCTCCTCTCTGCCCTGCCTGAGAGTTTCTCCTCCGTTTACTTGCTGTTCTAAAGATGGACGGCAGAGCGAGGAGCTGCTCGCCGTCATGAAATCCAGTCAGATCGCTGGAGCGTCGCCTCTCGGCCTCCTGAGGACACACAGACAGACACAGACAGACACACAGACACATACTGCTGCAACGCTGCAGGACGTCTGAAATCTGATAAATGTTGGGGGATTTTGTTTGTCTTTGGCTGAAAAATAAAATTATTTGATTTAAAATGTGATGCTTTTGTTTTTACTGGTTCTCTTCTCCTCCCTCCACCACCTCGGAGGAGTTCACGTTTTATCCGAAGTAGATTTAATGTGGCTTTTTATACAGTAATATCCAGATGTTAAGGGAGCAATAAAAGGTCAGCAGTTTGGACTTATGTTATATATATATGATAAATCTAATATAATAATTCTGACTAGACACGAAAGGCATTAGAAAAACAGCCTCCATGCACTCATGGATAAGCCCCTTAAAATCACTAACCCTTTAAAATAAATAATTTACTATAATCTTTATTTTAATTAAGATAGTGACAGCTTTTTAAGAGTAAAATTCAAGCACTTTCAAGGTACATGAACCAAAAGTTTGAATCTAAATTGTTGCTGTAAATGCCAGGAGACAACAAAAAAATATGACGACAGGATCGTTTCATTTAAAATATTAAAAGATTTTTGGTTTACATGAGTGATTCAAGCATTTTTCAAGGTGCATATTTGAATTCAAGCATATTTCTAACCTTGAAAACATAACGGTTAAAATTAAGCATTTTCCAAACTTTGAAGACTTCGTACGAACCCTGAATTGAGAACATTTAAGGTCTAAATAATCCTAAAACATGCCTGATATCATGAATGGATGGTGAGTTTAGGTTTCTCTACACCCTGGACCAGGACCCTGACTCTGACTGGAAGCTGAGGATTCTGGGAGAAGAGGTTTGATCCTCCAGCTGATGAGCGTCTCCCCGGGCTTTCACACAACAACGCTCTCATCTCTTCATTTGGTTGAAAGATGGCGGCGCGTTGTTGCGTCTGGCTCAGCGCTGAATACACAGACGAGAGCTTCACACAAACAAGCTCCTCTGCTAATGAAGGACAGCAGATCTGATTACCTCGCTGTACGCCAAATTAATTCACACAGATGCAGCGCTGAGTGGGCGGACCGACACGAAACTCTACTGCATTTACACAAGGAGAGGAGTCAGCGTTCATTAAAACTCAGAGAGCTGGATCGGAGGAACAAATGATGTACAATTAGTCCTTTGGAGGTTTACAGACTTACAGGGACGCAGAGAAAGTGTAGAGGATTTAAGTGGTGATCTATAACGAGAGAAAGACTCACAGTCTGACGTCTCTACAGACTGATGGAGAGGCTTTTTAAAAAGGAGACAACTGTTGTTGTATATGGATCTTTCATAGTCTGATGAAAGATGGTACTCCCACCGTCTTCTTGAGGGGAAACGCAACACTTTCTAACAACTGTGCCTCATCATGTGACAACATTTTTGTATCTTAAACCTCTCCTAAGGACTCTTTACACTTTTATTCTGGTCTGCCCCAGAAGAAAGTTGACGGTCGATGAGAAAGATCATCAGCGTGTGAAATGTTCACTGTGTTTGAGGCAACCTTGTCTCCTAGAAATTACGTCTATATATACAGTATATGCACTAACAAATCGTACATATCTGGCAAGTCACGAATCAGGAAAATGTTCACTGACAACGTTTTTCATTTGTTTCCCGCCAAAATACAATGTCAGTTTGTAGTGACTACAGCATTATTAAACCTTTATTATGGATGTGTTTAGGAGCTTGGTTAAGGTCAGGGAAAGATCATAGTCTTGGTTTAATACAGAAAAAGTCAACATTTTGCAGGTATAACAGTTCAACATCTTTAGGCTGAGTCCGAAATCATTCACTTCATAGTCACTATATAGTAATTTCGCCATTTTGTAGTGCTGTCCGAATGTATAATGAGAATTATTATACCCTATATACTGGACTGGAAGTATCCCACAATGCATCGTGAAAAGTAGAGTACAAAGTTAGATGGTCACTAACCAAACACTATATACCATCATGCATTGCGCTGAAAGAAAAATGGCGGACGATAGTGAGTAGGGAGTAGTGAATGAGCCTTAGTTTAGCGTGTTAGCATGCTAACATTTGCTAATTGCCACTAAACTAAAGTACAGCTGAGGCTGATGGGGATATCATTATTTTCGCAGTTATCTGATCATAAAGTATATAAAGTATTAAGCAAAACCACAATCTTTCCCAAACCTCAACCAAAGTGCTTTTGTTGCCTAAATCTAATCATCAGGACTCAAGGGTGAAAAACCCTGATTTCTGCTGTCAAGGTCCTGCACTTTGTGCGCCTGCCGACTCCCTGCGACTCCAGTGCAATGCACAAATTTAGCACTTCGTTCAGTAAAAAAAAACCCAAATAATCCAAACAAAATCCATGCATGTATTGCGTTTGTCACCACAACATAATTGGGAACATAAAAATAATAACAAATAAAAACAATACATTTTATAAAAATGGCAAAATAAAGGTATACCTGCTTCTCAAGTCTAGTTCCTGACTTGTAACCTACGTTATCTCCAGGTGGAGCGGCTCTTACAGTATCGGCCGACACACATAAAACAGTTTGGCGTTTCGTGAGAAGCTGAAGTCTCTCCACCTGAAAACTGCCACCTGTGAGCCGGACTGTAATATCTCAGGAGGATTTTAAACTATCTATCGGCTCCGAGAATATTAAAAATGGGCTTTAATATTTTAAGACGCCGCAGCTTTGCAATATTAATGAGATGGCTTCTGGCTTGTTTTTGCTTTGGAAGTGAAATAAATAGTAACGGAGCTCATTGTTTCTCATCACCAGCCGCAATTCATCATGAAGCAATTATGTTGGGAAACAAGGCCGCCTGCTTTCCAGCTTACTCCCAGCTGCAGTGTTTATCATGGAAACAACACACACACACATCATCATCATCATCGTTATCAAACAGGGAACAGTGATTTGATACTCAGGCTGATCATTTTATCATTCAGTCTGACCACTGAAGCTGTGTCTCAATTCAGGGGCCGCCTCCTCCAAAGGCTGCATTTGAACACCGAATGCGTCACAGCGGCGCAACAAGGCCGTCCCGTTTCGAATGCTCCTTCAAATGCTGCTGAGAAATGCGACCTTCTTTTCTCGAATTTGGAGGCTCCAACTGCTGGATCCTTCGCGGCCCAACCTATCCCGAGATTCATTGCGTGCAAAAGAGAATACGGCGTCCCCAAACATACCGTCAACAGCGGCCGAGCAGGATTACACTTTTAAAAGTAAGCATTGGGTTTCAACTCACTCGAATAGCTGACGATACAAATGTTAAAAAAACCCTCAACTGCACCTGTCAAGGTTGCCAGGCGACAGGAGCGGCGCTTCGTGACGCAAATAGGAAATCCTCCGTAAACCAGAACGTCTCATTTACCTCCAGATTTGTAGTGTCTGCGTCACGTCAAACAGCTAGCCTGGCTCTGTCCAAAGGCAACAAAATCCACCTAGCAGCACCTCGAAAGCTCATTTATTTAATCCGTACAAAAACCAAACTGAAAAAATCGACAATTTGCTGCTGTGTTATGGAAGCCGAGAACGGCTGTTCTTTCAGTAATTTTTTTAATGCCATTATCAACCCGTCATCACGAGAAAACAAAAGGTTGTTTCCTCTTATTAGCCTACTTATAATGTTTATCAGAGATCAGGAGTGCCGTGCCAGCATGCACAGATGGCGTCTTGACAACTGATTTAAGCTGAAAATATCAGATCAAGGAGTACCCATTATTGATCATGTTATCAGACGTAACTGCTGGATGTGGAAATCCAGTTTGTTTCCTAAAAAGTTCAACATATCAACTTAAAAGTTGATGATGTGTGAATGTTGTGTTCACTACTTGTTTCTGCTGCCCCCAAGTGGCCAAAATATCAGTTATTGCAGGTGTAATACTGACTGTTTTCTTCTTCTGACTGAAGAAAAAGAGAATAAATTCTTTCAAATTGAACCTGCTGATTTGCTTCTCGCTCTGTGATCGATTAAGTCAAGTCCACTGCATTCCTGTCAGAACAGTAGCTTGTTTTTCCCACTCTGACAGATTTGGTATGTTTTGACACTTTGAGATCTTCACTAGAATTTAAAATGAAGTTCTGAGAGTTTGAACTACAATAAATGAGTCAGTAATGACGCAGCCACAGGTGGTTAAAACCTGCACGCTGCTGTTCATCTCTTTTAAAATCTCAGCCGGGAGCAGCTGAAAGTGTTCAACGTTTCATTTTTAACCTTCGTACGTGATCATTACAGTCTGTGGAGCGAGGGTGCAATTTGCCGTTTCAGGCGTCGCAGCAGAAAGCAGAACTCATTTGTGTCTCGTCTGCAGTTTTTTTTTTTTTTTTTTTTACATAACTGTCCTCGAAAAAAAAGTGTGTGACTTTACCTGTCTGTGTGTTTGTGTGTTGAAGCCTCCTGTCTGGTCGAAACCTGGAGAGGTACTTTGAATTTATTTTCGGTCACACAGGGAGAAAAAGACAGAGGAACAAATCACAGTCTGCTCAATCGGACAAAAATCCAATTCTCCTTGGAGAGAAGGACAATGATTTATTTTGAATGTGAACACGGCATGATGCAAATTCAGAGACTGAATATCCTGTAAATTGTTGTTTTTAGAACAAGAAAGATTACGGCTGCTTGTTTTCACCTTGTTTCCTGCTCAGATAGAAACCCTCATGGGTCGGTTTGACTGAAACCCCCCTGTGAACAGATAGAGGTAGTTTGAAGGCGGCCACAATACATACTCATCTTGTTTTCATTTCGCTTTAGTTTGAACCAAAGATGTCCTCAGTCCCTCAGCAGTAGGGTTAGGTCCTGAAAGACAGGTTCCCAAATGGCAAATATCCAAATTCATTAAGCTGTAGAAATAATTCTAGCCACACCAGTTCACAAATAAATGTGAATTAGTCTGGAACCTCTCAGTTTGAAAATGCCTCTGGACGCAATTGGACAGAACTACAACCAATCAGAGCAACCAAACGTGTGACGCAGCGCTGAGCGGATCCTGTCTGAAGTTCAGCAAACACATCTTTCTTATCAACAAAAGCTTTAAGTGCAGTTGTTTGTTCTTCTTTGAGAGAAAATATACCGTCCAGTTTGTTTAATACTGACACGATAGTGGATTCAGAACGTTCCACATCAGCGGCAGCCATCTTGGTTGTTTACGAAAATGCCTCAACGGTGCTCCTCTGTACAGTCATCGTATCAAACCCGCCCCATAAGCGGTTGTGATTGGTCAGCTGGAAATCTGTCTGAATGGGAGGGGGACCAGACGCATCTGCCAGAGCCAATACAACATGAACTTGCAGATTTGTCTACTAAATAATTCAGGTAGAAGATCCTCAGTTTTAGTAAGTTTTTCGAGACTGGATTCAGATTTGATAAAATTCATACATCGATCAGGACCGATCTGGGCATTTTTTGATGAATTAACGTGGTGTTTTTTTAATCTCAATCCCAGAGAAGATGCCGAGTGTTTTTTCCTTTTGTTTTCATTTTAACCTATATTTCTTTTGGTCGAATTCTGCAGCATGAAAATAAAAAATGCTGCATTAGCTGCTAGTGTCTGCTGGATTATGTTTGATACTGAAACACAATGATAATGAGGCAACATTAGAAGTTATAACAATGCTTGTTTTATGATTTTCAAGCTGATTTAAGGCAGTTTATCCTCAATGGACATCAGAAACAGTGTAAATACTGGAAACATTAAGTTGTGCTGATTCCAGCAATATGATGTTTGATGTTTCCGGCATGTTTAAAACACATCGCAGCCCGTGTCACCTGAATACATCAGGAAAAGAGGTGACAAGGTCCACCTGTTGTGTCCTCCAGAACAAGACTAAAGGCTGAAACTGGGCCGCAGTTTTTATGTTGTGGGATTATTTTAGTGGTCTGAGGAAGACCTGAGCTCCGTGGAAGCGTGGAGTGTTACCTCTTTTTCCTACAAAAACGTTTCCGGTGTGCTCTGACTGCAGATGTTTAAGCAATGCATTTGAAATGTTCCAAACACACCTCCACCTCCATGTTTAATCAGCTGTGAGCGGAGCGTTTAGGGACGATCTGAATGTTGATGCTGTTTCAGAGTGATGTATGGTTCTCAGTGTAATCCAGCTCGTCCTTGTCTGACTCCTCCGGCTCTTTTACGATTCCAGCTGCAGTCAAACAGGACGGACATGAATAATTCAGGGATGAGCGGCTCAGAGGTGCTGCCGCCGCTGCTGCTTCTTCTTCTTCTTCTTGTGAGTCTTCACCTGGAAGCAATTACAGAGAGCTCTGCCTCCACAGAGGGGACATAAATGAAGTCCCTGCTCGTCCCCAGAGCTTCATGTTGTTAATCGGAGTCACAGAGCCTGCAGGAGGACACGTCCACACTCTGAGATGCAGACTCTCCATGCTGGGTATCAAAAACACCAGTTTATGATTCAGAAGAGCAAATTAAGCTTTATTATGTATTTGCTGGAGATGTGTAATGCAGCTAAAATGTAAAGTTACAGGTCTATTCATTAATAAATCCTAAATGTGCCCACCGTCTGGTGATATTCTCTGTTTCTTCTTGTGAACAAATCTCGTGAAAATTCATCATGAATTAATCCCACTAACAAGTACTGTGTGTGTATCACAGCCTATCGTCACCATGAACACACACACTGTAATTTATTTGGACTCAATCCCACACACACCGTCCTGCTGCCCCAAATACTCACTACAGCACCAAATGTGGATTAATCCGCCGCTGAAAATAGTCCCCAACAAATTCACGATTTCCTCCTTCGTTAAGTAGTAACGTTTGCTAAAAACTAGTGTGCAGGTGTGTTAGGAAAAGATTACTGAGCCTTTTTTTTTTTTTTAAATGAAAGTATATATTTATGAGCCCTTTTTGAAGATTTACATCTTCAATGGGAACCAATGGGCTTGGAGCTGAGAGCCAAAGTACTGAGAGACAGACGGACATGGGATTAGGTGTCATTAAGAAAAATATAGAAACTCACTAAAGGGGAGCTGCAGATTCGTTCATCACTACGAGCGACACTTTTCACATTGTTATTTGATACATTATTATAAAAATATCGATTATAGCTGCAGGAATCTGTGACAGTAAAATGATGTGAAAACATCTGCGTGGTTTTATGTCTTTTCATGTTTGTAATCTTAAGACAGTTCAGAGGCAGAGGAGTGTCGTTGTATAAATCCCCCACCCTCTCAGCGACTCTGTGTTCAGTTTGACTTCCAGCTCAGCTGCTTTTAACTGGACGATGGACTGTGTGGTTTTTAATTCTGCGGCCTGTGTGAGGCTCGTTTTCTCTAATGAAGCCCAGCAGAGACGCTCAAGTCGAGACGCTCGCCGACAGCTGGAAGGAAAGCATGAAGCTGAGGACTCAAACTGTAGAGGGTTTTTAATCAATAACTTTATTCTTGTGCTTTTTATGTGTATTGTATTTATATATTTCATTTATAGTAGCCACTCTGAAGTTACATAATGAACTGATGTATACTGTTATATCTAAGACTACACTTTATCAACATTCATTGAACTCGACCTAATGAGCACAACTAGACTCTATTTGATAGTCTCTCAGTCTTTTGCAGCACAGCTTTGTGTCTCATGTTTATATTGCACCCAAGTGTGCAGAGACTCGGGTGAACTGAAGTTCATGTAGCTGAATGTTTTCTCGATGGCGGCCTCCACCCTGCTCAGACCAGCGGGCGCTCTGATTGGCTGCGACGGATTGTCTCCTGACGCTGCTTATTTCTGTCCTCCAGGTCTCCTGACAGCGGCGGCAAGGACAGACGCTCCCCAGAGAGAGACTGGAACCCAACGTCCATCGGCCATCATCGCCAAGCGGAGCACCCAATGATGGCCAATCATCAGCCGCTATCAGAGCCGCAGAGTGAGACGTCGGCACTTCCTGCTTCATGGTTGGGTGACCTGTGGAAACTGCAGCCTAAAAAGTTCTTTCTGGGAAGGAAGTGACTCCATTTATTTTCCGGGAGATTTCTAAGTGAAGCGGATTACGACAAGCTGCTGGATCGATTTCTTTTGTTTGGCACAAAACTCTGTTTCGTTTTTACAGACCAAAGATGAACAGAGCCAACAATGAGACGGTTTTTAGCGGGGCAGAGACTCTCGGACGCTCCCGCCACGCCATCATACCCATGTAAAGAAATGAACACATTGTGATATTATACAGTAAGTGACTTAACTGAGCAAAGTTAAAAATGTATATGAGTTAATGATAAAACATGTATCTGTATGAGGAGAGATGAAGCTGTTGGTGTTTCTGTTGGGACAGTGCAGCTGTTCATGTGCTGAACATCAGTCGGGTGGAGAAGGTGAAAAATCATATCAGGCGTTTTTATGACAAGAACATAAAACTTTGTGCACTTTTAGCAGAAACCTGAAGACATATTTTAAAGATTAGAGGCAAAACTGCAAAAATTAACTGATCATACAGTTATACATATAGATTAAACACACATTTAATGAACCTCAGACTATAAAACATATCAAAAACTTGATTTTGAGCCTCTTTGGGCCCATTTTGATGTTATTTTAACATGAAAAATTTTTTTTTGTTTTGCATAGTTTCACCGAGGTTGCTTTCACACCGAGTCAAGTCAGTTTTATTTCTACAGTTATGCATGTTACTATTCAGCTGATGAATGAGCCGCTGATGGTGAAGCATGAATGAAATGGCATGAAACAACATCCTGATCAGATCAATCAACAGATATGATCAGAGATTTTAAGTCATGCTAGCAGCACGGCCCTAGGGAAGGCGGTCTGTCAGTCTGTCCACAACTTTGGTTCCGACAAAAATATCTCGACGACTACTTGATGGACTGCTATGAAATTTGGTTCAGATATTCATGGTCCCCAGAGAATGAATCTTACTGACTTTGGTTATCACCTGACTTTTCCTGTAGCGCCACCATGAGGTTGACATTTGTGGTTTTGAGTGAAATGCCTCTACAACTATTTGGATTATTTCGATTTGGTTCAGACATTCATGTTCCCCTGAAGATGAACTGTAATAACCATCATCAGGTCAACATTTAAATATGTCCAGTACTTTTGATTTCTCCTCTTCCTCCACCATGTAGTTCATATTTGAGGTTTTAAGTGAAATAGCTCAACAACTATTGGATGTATTGTCACAAAATTTGGTGCAGACACTTATGTTGCCCTGACTTTTAATCTAGCGCCATCATCAGGTCAAAATTTTAATTGTTCCAACACTTTGGTTTATGACAAAATACCTGAAGAACTAATGACATTCCCATCAGCATCAGCTGTACTTTGTGTTTTGTGCTAATTAGCAAATGTTAGCATGCTAACACACTAAAGTAAGATGGTGAACAAGGTAAACAATATACCTGTTTAGCATCAAGATGTTAGCATTGTAAATATGAGCATGGTGACGTTAGCATTTAGCTCAAAATATTTCTGTGCCCAAGTACAGTCTCACAGAGCCGCTAGTACGGCCGCAGACTCTTAGTGTTACTGATGAGTTGATATAAATAACAGCATGCTGTTGCAATACAGCGCCTCCCAGTGGACAGATGACATTTCAAGATTTTTGGTAAAAGTGTGCAAAGTTTCCACATTTTATCATAAAAACTGCAGAATTCTAAATGATTTGTGGCTCATTTCCACCAGACTACATTATCCGTTATACCAGATTTTACATTTTCTCCAGTGCCGCATTTGGACAACATGCAGTCAACGTAGTAGGTTTTAATGAAACAACAAGCAAACCATTTCACACCAGAAGCCAAGCTGTCATGTGTTGTTTGGGGGGAGAGAAGCATTAAATGTATTTTCAAAAGCCTAAAGTTCTATATTTAACAATTTTATATGTTATACCTTTCTAGAAAACCTTATTTAACATAATTTTGCTCATCATAAACTGGATTCACAGCCGGCTGCAGAAGAACATCGCTGCTGTTCAAAGCGCACTCACAGTTTCTCACAGTCGTACTGTTTCTCCGCAGGGACGGAGGAGGGAAACCCTAAAACCACTTTCTGATAATGCACCCTTTAGAAAGTTGTAACTAATGGTTTTATTAATTGTTAATGAATAATTTGCTAATGCTTTATAGATCAGTTGTAAACTATTAATGCATAAACTTTTGGTTTGCTAGGTAGAGAAAAATCCCATTGTCAGTAGGAGTAGGAGTAGTATTAATAAGGCATTAATAAAGCTTTCTTACAAGAATCCGTCAAGTCTGGAGTTGTAAATGCTAATAAACAAATCTTTTCCATAATGTCAGAGACCTGAATTAAAGAGCTAAAAAGACAAAGTATCATGTTGGAGGATGATTTAAACGGTAAAGCATTAGTAAATAATTAATTAACATCAATCAAGTCATTAGTTACAACTTATAAATCATTTTTTTTACGAGAAAGTGGCATTGAGTTTTCCTCCTCTAGG
The DNA here is from genome assembly GCA_002120245.1 of Maccullochella peelii. NCBI lineage: Eukaryota > Metazoa > Chordata > Actinopteri > Centrarchiformes > Percichthyidae > Maccullochella > Maccullochella peelii. The sequence goes on along the minus strand of LKNJ01001413.1, from coordinate 10,827 downwards.
TTAAGTACAACAAAACCCAGAATGCAGTGTGTCTGTAGGTCATTGCCTTATTCATCTCGGCCTCCATCAACCACAGGAGATTAACTCGCCATCTCTGTTTTGATGCTCTGCCATTATGAACCATATTTTTCATTAAACAGAAAACACAAGTTCATCAGATTAAAGAGTTTTGTGTGGGCGACAAGAGGAGGTAACAAACCTAAAGCTGTTCTTTTAATTTCATGACCGGGGGGGGGGTCATGAGACAACACAGTAATGTCACAATCAAGACTTTGTTAACTGAAAGATTAAAAATACAATCTTGCATCAAGGTATTGGGTTACCAACACAATAACTGCATATTTTCAATTATAGTTAATAATAGTTAATATTTTACATTATATCATTTGAATAATAATTCAAGTATCAGTTGATGTTAAAGTGCTGAAAGGAGTTGAAGGTCAGTGGAAATTCAAGTGCGTAAAGTTATAATTAACCCCATTACATATATTTAGATTCTGTAATTACCTCTCTATATGGTAGTTTTCATTGTTAGTGGCAAAAAAACGATGAAGGAAGCGATCCAGCGCAATTTTATCAATTATTTATATCAACCTCACTGTTTACTGGTCACTCTCCTACAGCCGTGTCAGAGTTGAATTAAGTTGCTGCTAATGCTAACTGAACTTCCTACTGCTGCTGCTTCACATTAAAAGCATTCAACTGGCTTTTATTGTGAGGAAGCCACAAGAAACACAATGTATTACATCGTTACATACATCATTCATCATTAATGTGTCTACAAAACAACAGTCATTTTCTTCATTTTTTGACACCGGATCAGTTTTAATCATTGCTGCACACCTCCAACAACTCCGCACCAAAGTAACGAACTTTACTGTGGCCTACTATTGTGACAATTTAAGTACTCGCATCGTGTGCAGCATGAAATCAGTTCACAGATGCAATTATTGACTTTCTTTTTTAAAACAACGTGAGTTTGCTTGGCTGCACTGTAAACAAATATACTAGTTTCTTCTGTAGCTGCTCGACGAGTGTTTGCTGTAGTATTAAACCACACTTGCTGTTACCACAGTAACCATGGGTGTCACTCAATCAACCAGGACTGAAATCTTAAAGATTACAACTTTAAAGAAGTTGAAATGTCAGTCAAAGTGTAAACAATAAAATCGGTTTCAGTATAAGTGCTGTGTATAAATGCCAAGTGCTGAAAGGAGCTGAAACGTCAGCTAAACAAGGAGCAGGAAGTGTCCGTTTACAGGTAACGGATATGTTAAGTTGAAGTGTCATTTAAGTGCAAGTACCCAGTGAAGTGACAAAAGGTGCGCAAGTTGTCAGTTTAAATGTAAGTGTTGGGTTAAGTTGAAAAATCAGTTTACGTGAAAGTGCTGAAAGGAGCTGAAGTGTCAATTTAAATGCAACTGATGAGTTAAGTTGAAGTGTCAGATTAAGTGTAGCTGCTGAATGAAGTTGAAAAATCAGTTTGTGAAAGTTCTGAAAGGAGCTGAAGTGTCTTAAAGTTGAAGCTCTGAAAGGAGCTGAAGTGTCAGTCGAATAATAAGAGATCAAAGGAGCTGGATATGTCAGTGTAAGTCTAACTGATGAGTGAAGTTGAGGTGTCAATTTAGGTCTAAATACCTAGTGAAGTAAAAGTATCAGGTAGATTGCTGAAAGCAGTTGAAGGAGCTGAAATGTAAGTTAAAGTGTGGTAAACACACCACAAGGTGCTGAAAGTGTCAGGTATCAGTTCAAGTGTAAAAAATAAAAGATGAAGTGTCAGCTCAAGCGTAAACACTGAAAGTAGTTTAAGAATCGCATCAAATTCAATGAGGAGTTTGAAATATCAGCTAAAGTGTAAGTGTTTTGTTTAAGGTGAAATCCTGAAAAGTCAATGTGATGACATCATATTTACTCTCTTATTATAAACTCTGAAAATAAAACTGTGATTAAAAACTGTAAAGCTATTAAAAGCTAAACTAATGTGGTTACAATGTGGTTAACCTTGAGGTAATGTTTTGAGATAATGACATAAGAAGGGGTTTGATATCCTCAGATAATAAGATAATTAATCACATGATGATTATTCGATACCTAAACAATATAATCAAGTCCTGACCTTCAGATAACACAGACAAGCACAAGATATGATAGCACAGACATAACACAGAAAGCAATAGTGTAGAAGTGGTTTACTGTGGAAGTAAAGATAAAACGTAGCATTTATATCCACAGCTCGTTCCTCAGGATCTCAGACTGACGGGTGTTACAGACTCAATCGTCTCCCTGTCAAACAGAAGCTTTCAGACATTTTCCTGCTGTATTCACTGAGTGAATGTGTTTTCAGTCCTCAGATGAACTAAAAATACTGAGCAGAATGTAGGCTGAGCTCTCTGAGGCTTCACTGCTCTTACATTATCCTCTTTTTATTTATTAACTTTATATGCTGGCCTAGTTCTCCCCCTCAGCACTATTAGCCCACTTTTACACACAGAACAGGAAATCACCAGAAGTCTGCGCCTCCTCTACGTTACCTGTTTATTAAAATCAGGAGCAGTGAGAGCTGACAGGACGCTGTCGCTGTGGCTTTAAAGTTCATTTAAAGCAGCAGCTTGAATGATCGACACTTCAGTCAATGAATTTTGTCTTTTACATGAATCATATGAATCCAAATGTCCAGACGTTCCTGCACCTGCAGACTCGCAAACTTAACAGGCACATTCCCTCATCAAGTCCACAAGGGCCCACTTTCTTCAGACTTCCAGAGAGTCCGCTTGGGTTGCAGACTTCACCTGGAACATAACCCAGAATTTATAGCAATATGGATGTGACATTATAACAATAACAATCAGTCTATAGTGTTTTAAGTTTAAGAACGGTCTTAGCTAATATGAGCAATTTCAGAGGGCAGACACCAGGGAGGCGGGAGGAAGAAACGAGGAAAGTGGCGTGCTGCAGATGATAGCGAGGAACTCTTTTTGTTGGGATTGTGATGGATAATGAACAGTGGCATATGGTAGTTATTATGGGCCCTTATTATAGGCTATTGGGAAGGTAGAGAGGTGAAAGAGAAAGCACCACATCAGAACCACTTTTATGTTTAGGCATGACTGCAGATGTGCTCAGCTTGTCAGTCGTGACAGATTTTGCACCTAAACTAGCCACCGTATATCGTCTCGTCACATGATCAAATAGAGACATCAACATACATATTACCCAGCAATCATCATTGCATATCTGTATATGAAAAAACTACCAAAGAAATAAGAAAATATTCATTTTATTGAATAGTTTTTATAGTTTATTTATGGTTTATGTAGAATAAGCATATTTTGTTATAGACTATTTACTGAGTATTTTTACAAAACAAAAAAATTAAACCATGACGGAGGCCTTTGGCACCGTTTTAAATTTAAAGTGAGTTCTTCTTTGAACATAAACGTAAAGGCACCGACACATTGTTGGAGGGTCCGCTCTCTCTATGGGCCCCCACCCCCACCCCCACCCCAGGGGCCCCAGTGCAACCACACTGTCTATATTTACGCCCCTGACGATGAATCTATTGAACCTATTTGTTAATCTAAATGAACTGAAACCAACGCCGAGCTCAACGCGCGGTTGGCAAAAAGAAGAGCCAATGTGCTGACCAGACTGAACTCAAACTCAACTCTTTCCCTCCAGTCTCTCTCCTTTTTCTTTTTGTCTCTGTGCATTTATGAAGCAGATTCATAAATAAGTGTCAATTATTCGTGTCTGATCGCATCGTTGTATATGTATATGAGGATGGAGCACATTACGGTACATGTGAACAAAGTCCATGAGGGCCCAGCCAACAAATTCCCACTAATTTGATAATAAATTAATTGTTTCAGTCATTTATCAAGCAAAAAATCCCAACCTTTCTCTGGTTGCAGCTTCTCCAATGTGAACATTTGCTGCTTTTCTCTGTTTTATATCGTAAACTGAATATCTTTGGGTTTCGGACTGTTGGTCGCCAAAAACAAGACATTTGAAGACATCTCTATGGAGTCGGGGGTACTGAGATGGAGACTTTTCTTTATTTTATGTCTGGTTTTGTAGAAACGAGAGTTTCAGTTTCGATTTAAATGACAGATTAATCAATAATGAAAATAATCATTAGTTGCCACCCTAAAAAGGAGGTGACATGAAAAAAAATTGCACCTTTTGTAATGGTTTCTTCCTACAGTCATCATTCAGTGTTAATTACATTATTACATTAGTCAATATACCGTGTTAATCACAATATCTTGATTGATGTAATGCTGAAATTTAACAGTAATGTCACAAACACTGTGTGATCCCCCCCCCCCACCGTCCTCATGGCTGCAGGGAGTTGAACTGATGTCAGCCGGTCGTCAGGCTCCATTTAACATCACTAACAACCTGAATACATTAACACCTTCTATTGCACCTCTGCCACTGTGTCTCCCTGTGTGTGTGTGTGTGTGTGTGTGGTTAACTGAGAAATACTCAGCAAATTAACTGATAATGAAAATAACTGTGACTTGCACTTGTCTGACTGGCGTGTTGACACTTCTTCGCTATTAAAGCCTCATCACAGCAAAAAAGTGGCACAGCCAAACTCAACCGGGTGTCCTTGTGAAATATGTTGTGGAAGCTTAGTGACATAATCACTACGCACGTGTTAAATTTTACCTGTTTTATATGAGCTCATTTCTTTTATCCACATTTTACTTATTCATATATATATACATATATATATATATATATATATATATGACCTTATTTATTGTATTTTGCACTGGCATCTGTTTAAGTATGGGCTCAGTGCGGCTCGATAAATGTGCTCTCATGTTCCTAATTTGTGTATGCCATANGGGGGGGGGTCTTACATGGGCTTCTGATTTTTTTCCTTTAATCTGGTTAAATGAATAGAATTATTATTTATGTAGCTGGCAAGCTAACCGCTACCACACTAGCCAGCTGGGAAAATGCTAGCGCTGCTCAGTCGCTATAGCTCTTTTTTCGCTAAGGGGACAAAAAGTTCACATAGTTTATTCAAAAGACGAATTTGTACCATTGACTCCTGTCTCATAACTGTCTGTAAACCATGTCTCTGTTGTGGAGCAGTTCATATTCCGACAGAGGAGGTTAAATAAAACTGGATGCTAAGAAGCTACGATAGCTTCCTCCATTTTGGACTCTGGCTCGGCGTTCCCCCTCGAAGGTCAGTGTGCCTGGGTCATATGTACATAAACCTCTTGGTAGGATAATTACACAAACTCAAAATAACGTTGACAAGGAAGACCTCTAAATTTAGCATGTGTACACTGTGTATCTGTAGGATTTTTTAAAAAAAAGCTGCTTTCTTCATTTCTTCTTCTGTGGTCCCCACTTCCTTTCTCCCCCGTCACCTTTCCCCTTTTTTATATTTTTGTTACCAACCAATATCCTAATGTCTCTCTTCACGTGTCAGTATATAGATCGTAGTGTAGCTGGCATTTAAAAAGTTGTTTTTAACAGTTAAACGCTGCTATAAGCTAGCAGTAAACTAAGCTAACACTCTCGTTCGCCTTTTATTTATTTCATTTGTTTATGAGCTGGAGCAGGCAGTTTTATTTACATGGAGGTTCTGCTTCATTATCTGCCTCTGTCAGAACAAATTAACTCATTACTAACCAACACAACATAGAAGCCCACCGGTAACATCAGCACTGTCAGTGCCAAAGCTGAACTCAGCACTAAAGATTTGCATGGATTTACTTCACCCCTACAAGCAAATTCCATGGAAATTAACTGATTTTGTCGTGAAATTTTTACTTTTTTAAATGTTGGTGTGACAGCGTACAGTGTTGTTATTATTATTGATAGAAATAATGGACAAGACTATCACAATAAAACCCAAGTTGTAATAAACCAGAATCATCCTTTCCTTGAGTATTCGCTGTAATAAATGAAGATTGTTCTGTGCTGTCACTTTATACTTAAGATTTCTGGCAGAGCTGCGTTTTCTCACCACAAACACATTAGAGCTGTTTTCATCTGGAGCCTCACAGTCCTGATGTAAACGCTCTCTGTGACTGCGAACCAGTCTGTGAATGTTAAAACCAGACTTGGCAACGCTCAGCAGAGCTCTATTAAGCCCTGCCAGCCTCACTGACATGATGCCATTAAAATGTGACCCGTGTTGTGAGAGGGTCTGTATGCGTGTGTGTGTGCTCACGTTTGATATTCCAGCAGTGTTTCTCAGTAATAAAGTGTGGGAATCTGGAGCAGTGTTGTTTGGAAAAGCTCAGAGCCACTCAGCTCAGCCAGAGAAAGACTAAACAAAGACTCTTATTCTGAAAATCTGAGACAAAAAAAAGTATCACCAATTGCAAAGATACACTTTTAAGAAAGTTTAGCCCTGCTAGCAGCACAGCTCTATAGATGGCAATGCTGTTCCACCACTTTGGTCCAAGCTGAAATATTTCAATAACTATTTAATGTATTGCCATGAAATTTTGCACAAACATTTATGACCCCCAGAGGATGAATCATAATGATAATCCTAATTTTTCCTCTAGCTCCACCATGTGGTTCATCTTTGAGGTTGTAAGTGAAATATCTCAACAACTATTGGACGTATTGTCATGAAATTTGGTGCAGACATTCATGTCGCCCTCAGGATAATGTGAAATAACTCTGGTGGTCATCTGACTTTTCATGTAGCGCCATCATCAGGTCAAAACACTTTGTTTTATGACTAAATACCTGCACAACCAATGACATTCCCATCAGCTCAGGTCATCCCTCAGCTGTACATTTGCCAATTTATTGGTAATTGGCAAATTTTAGTATGCTAACACACTAAATTTATTAAATTACACATTTACCAAGTAAATAATTATAATGTTTTGTGTTACACAGGCAAATTCACAGCGAGTTCATATAAAAACATGAGGAAACAAACTGAAACAGTTCGGAGAGAAATGTGACAAACCAAAGAAGGAATCATCAGTCTGAGAAAACCTCAGAAGAACGACTCTGTCTTTGGAATCGATCAGCAGCTTAGGTTTAATTCTGTCCTGTTGAATTTTACCGCGGAAGGTTCAGCAACTAAACATCTTTTCAAATGTAAAATGTCTGGTCTTCACTCATATACATGCACATGTCATCTGCATAAACACAAACACGTCGTTTACAGTAACTTTGTGTCCTTGAAAACAAACCGAAATCACGGAGAGCTGAAGAAAGTTTGAGGACCGAAGTTGAAACTGAAGCTGTGGAACAGTGCCAAACATTAGACTGAGGTTGCATCAGTGTCTTGATTGATATCTCCTCGCTCCTCGCTCGAACCGGAAGTCGTTCTGATCCGCCATCTTGAAGGCCGTCCCATTGCTCTTATTTCTGCTCCAAGCATCAAGGAGCGAGGAGGGACCTTTGAGGAGCCACGAGAGCAGCCTTCACAGAAGACTTTTACCGGCTGACACTCCATCAGCTATTGATTGGACGCTGCAGCTGATCGGACTGATCTGATACGTCACAACAATCACTGGAGTTTCATACCGGAGTGAAGACAGAAAACAGATTAAACTTTTTAAAATTTTATTTGCATTTATTTATTTCAATCTGTGTTGATTGTAGGTCTGAACAACAAAAGAACCATAAACAACTTTCTTAATTTATTAGAAAGATTTTTCTTTTCATGATCTGTTATTTTCCCTCATTAACTTTTATTATGGATACAATTAAAGTCAGAGAGAGTAGGAGAGTCTGTCTGTCAGCAAGAAACACTTTGTACATCATGTATCGTCATTTCCATTCAGTTACGTGAGGCTGATAATTGCTGAGCGTCAGGTTTGATATGAGTTACATCATTTCAATTTTCTCTGAAACATTTAGTGTAATACAGAATTTCAAATGTTCAATAGACACCCTAATCATATTCTGGGTTATTCCATAATGAATTCACAACCAGAATATCAATGAATACAGATGCAAATAATGAATAAATAATATAAACGCAGAACACAGTATAAATACAGAGTGCAGGTTGTTCATGTGCAGGTGTTTGTCAAACAGGCAACAGGCTACAGAGAGAAAGCACTGCTGCTCTGCCAGTGATAACTGTGTGCCTTGTCTTTATTAGTATTAGCACGTGTGTGCAGACACAAACTCCATCAAAAGTCTCTACAGCTGTTAACCCGACTGACAGCTGCCGCCGTCACCAGAAACGGACGTCGCTTCACGTGACGCCTCAGAGGAAAGAACGTCTCATTTCTCTAAAAACAGGTATCTTCTCTCCTCGCATTGTTTCCTTGCGGGAAGAGATGCAAGTGAGGGAAATGTGGACGCAATTAAGATGCTTGAAATGTACCCAAAGGATAAGCTAAAGAGAGCTGTGTCAAGGTGCCATCAAATGTGCATTTGCATTGCAGCCAAACAAAGTGGCCAAACGACAAAGAGCGCTGCCTCTGGGGGTTGATATACAGCTCCACTGATGATCAAATGAAGTTCAGGTGAGGGTGATCCAGGTGCTCAGAGAGGAGCGGACAGACCTGAAACACAGAGACAACAGAGACAGTGTTTTACATAAGATATAAAAGGCATTAAGAAACACAAGACACATATAATAGGATTTAAATTTAGTAGAATAAAATAGATTTAAGATAGAATAAGAGGAATTAAACAGGAGAGTAAAATGTACAGTACAGCTACAGTGCAGTGCAATATATGAATTAATAGTCCCAAATTTAATTTAATAAAATGCAGCGGCAAACAGAAACGTTTTTAAACTCTGATTTAAAAGAACTGAGAGTTGGAGCAGATCTCAAGTTTTCTGGGAGTTTGTTCCAGACATGTGGTGCATAGAGACTGAATGCTGCTTCCCCCAGATGCAGTAAGCAGACCTGAATCCAGACCGTCTGAAAGGTCTGGACGGTTCGTAGCGTAGCAGCAAATCCAAGATGTATTTTGGCCCTAAACAGCAGTCGAGCCTGCTGAAGATAAACACATGGATATGTTTTTCTCCTTTAATTCTAGTTATATTCTTAAGGTGATTGTAGGCTGATTTTGTAATTGTCTTAAAGTGGATTTTAAAATTTAGGTCTGAGTCCAGGACTACAAGGTTTCTGTCCTGGTTTGTGGTCTTTAACATTAGCGACTGAAGCTAACTGACTTTTAATCATTCTTCTTTGTTCGCTCCAAAAAACAAATATTTCAGTTTTATCTTTGTTTGATTAAAGAAAATATTGACACAGACAATTATTGATTTGTTCAATGCACTTACTCGATGCTTGTATGGGACCACAGTCACATAAACAGCTCAAACACTGGGAGGAAACACAAACTGAACACACACACACAGATACTTCGTTAGGGTTTACGATGTCAGAATATCAACTAAAATGCGCTCGGATCAGTGTTTCAGTGACTTAACAGGAAGTCTCATCTGGATGATGCAGTTTTTCCTCATCTTTTCAGCTGCATCTGCTTGTCACATTCAGTCTGCAGGACGAAGCCTCAGCTCATCGCCGCTGATAATAAACAGCCACCGTATCAGCCTCAGAGCGGAGAGCTGTAATGGATGCAGGAGGCATGAAATATGCAGTAGTTTCCCCTAAAACTCTCGTCCTATATGTAACATTAGCATGATGAAATACACACACACACACACACAGTAGATTGATAATGTATATTGGACACTATATTGGTATATTGTATTCTCATGTGAAAACACATATTCATGACTGTAGTTTTGACTCTCAACCCTGAACTGAACTGATTTGAATCAGATGTATCTGTTCATGTCTCTATCTAGATAAAAGTAATCTTAAGTAACCTTAATTTATCCCAAACAGGGAAATTGTGGTGCTGCAGACGCCCAGTTTTTTAGCGTTTTTAAAATCATTTATTTTTTCCACTATATCTGTGCATGGTAATTATAGTATGGTTAAGGTTAGGGACAGATCGTTGTTAGGGTTAATAAAAAGGTGAACTTTACCTGACAGGATGTGAACTCTGGTCTCCTGCACATATAAAAGGTCAGATGCGTTATCCGTCCATCCTCCACCCCGACCTCCACGCCCGTACTTCTGGATACAGCGTTGGAGGCGGGGCCCTGTTCATTCCTATGAAACTTATATGACTTTAGGGTTTTATACCTGGATCTTCTGCATAGCTTTTACCCCCCCTTTGTCTCGGGCTCACTCACATGAGCGACAGTGACAATGCATAGGAAAATACCTATGGATTCAGCTATTAGTGCATTTTACAACTTTTAGGACATAATTATTTAAATAAGGGCTATTTAAAGGTGGAGTAAGCAGTATTTTTTGGTGTCATTGGGCAAAAAATCCATAATAACTGTTCAGCATATTGTAATTCAAGTGGTCTGAGAGAAAACCTCTACTTCTGCACCTCCTCTTGGCTTGTTTAGGGTTGATTTATACCACAAAAGCACCAGTGTTTCATGTTACTGTCAGATTTTAAATGCTTTTCCTGCAGGTGAATGACGTTTCATAGTGACTCTAATATTGTGACCAGTAATATATCATCATAATATGAAGATTGGCAGGTTTTGCAGGTTGTCTGATCTGGATGGAACTAAATGTGTTTATATGAAGACTGGACAGGGTAAATGTAAATGTCTTCTCCCTCTCAGTCTCTCGGTCTGTCTGACGTCCAGTGAAGCAGAGAGGAAGGTGACATTCAGGAGTCTCCACTCGGTTGTGAATCAATCCGTTTTGGTCTTCGGCATTCTGGAAACAACCAGCCGGATCACAACAAAAGACCTCCGCTTCCTGCCTCCTGTAATCCTGTTACTACACCTCCGCTGCACCGTCCCTCCATCACCGGGGGGGGGGG
>LKNJ01001412.1:1660-94491 GCA_002120245.1 Maccullochella peelii | reverse complement strand
GAAAACCTACTTGGCAATAAACCCGATTCTGATTCTGATTCTGTTGCCACCAGATGGCGCCAGATTTCAATTCCAGGCTGTAGGCATGACGTAGTAGTTCCCGCGACATTTTCACAACAGAAACGTCATTTTTCGGAGACCGCTCGGCGGTGGTGTTTGGAGAAGGTAAAATCATGGCGTCGGGAACAGGAGAGCCGTCCACCGGACACGATGCAGAATTGGACGAATTATTGGACAGTAAGGATTGGCATTAAGCCTTTACAGCGACTCTGTCTTTACCCAGCACGGTTTGTTCTGGTGCTAAAAACGGCTGTGTTTTGGCACTGGGACCTCTCTCTTTCTGTGACAGGGGTTAGCTTATGTGCTCGATGGGACCTCCCGCTTGGGTCCCAAATATCCACAAAGTAGCTTGAGTTATCGCTGACAGTCGGACCAGCCGGTCATATCATTCGCCAAAACAGTCAAATAAAAGTTGTCGTTGCAAGTGGCTATGTGATAAAGCACTTTGTATTTGCTAACTTAGCTGTGATCCAGATCAACCAAGCGGTTTTCAAACATTATGTCTTTGCCCTTGAATTTTTTTTAATCGAAATACGGTTGGCGTTAGATATAATAACAACCTGATGATTTAACATGGCGGCTGAGTGTCAGTGAGTGTCTCAGCCGTCTGCCGTTCTGCGCTCGCCTTTGTGTACCCGTGCACGTTTTCAATCCCCGTTTGGTTCAATTAGTGACTTATAAGTTACTTGTAAGTAAACATGTTACTGTGAACGGCATACAGCTCTACTAGATGTACGTTCAGTTGCCAGTTTAATAGGTACACCTAGCTAAAACTAATGCATTGTAATATAACAGCCCTGCAATAAATCCGAATTTATGAAGGTTATAATGTTCAGTTTTTGTTGAAAATGTGTTGAAAATTGTTGATTCAACTTTATTTTATTTTAAAGACTGTAGTTTGTGGTGCTGTAGAATTGCATTGCGTTATAATGAGATGTCCTATCAATTTATATCGATGAGAATAGACTAAATATTCGTATAATACAGTACAGTTTCAACAGCACCACAAACTACGGCCTTCAAAATGACCATTAAAACCTCTTTATAACACATTATAATCTTTACATGGGTTGGAGTTAGTACAGGGCTGTTAAACTGCATTAGTTTTAGCTAGGTGTCCCTTACACACTGGCAGCTGACTACGTTTCATGGCATTACTTGTCTTATAAAAAGTTCAGCATGTTCCCATTTTATTATCATTACTCAGAGCTGTAGTTCCTTCTTAAGTCATAATATTAAAGATAAGAGTCATATTTTAAACATCCATTGAATTGCTGCAAAGAAGACACATTACGCAGCATTACCAGTGAGGAAAGGTTTCTGCAGCTGGGGCTTAAAGTGATATAGGAATAAGCAGATCATGACTGAATGAATTACTCCTTTAAAACTCTTCCCACTGGCACGGTGCTAATGTTATCCCTTTCTTACAGGTGCGCTGGATGACTTTGAAAAGACAGCGGCTCCTCCAGCCCCTGAACCTGCAGCTGCCTCCTCCTCAGCCAACAGTGGTGCAGAGAAGGTCTGTTTGTTGTTGTTTGTGTAGTGGCGGTGCCGTTTCAATATTCACATCTTGTTTTGTTACAAATGCACAGACTATATAATCACAGCCTCCACTTTTCTTCAACTGAATATATTCTCTCCTAATTAAATTGCACTTGTCATCTGGTTGCTGCTTGTGAATGCATTTTGTATAGCCACAACTCAAGGTCTCAAGGTTCTTAGGTGTCTACTGGTACTAATAATAAGCAAGGTCAATGCCTAGTTTGGTCAAAGAACAAAAACTTATCTTAATAGATTATTTCATATTTTTTGAAAATTATTATTATTTTTTTTAAAAGCAGGCTTGAATTGAATTTAGAGCTCACAGTCACAGCGCTTTACATATTTTCTATTTCCCTGTGTAGCCACCCCTGCTTGAAGACTGCAAACTCTTCGAGACTCTCTTTGAGGGGGACATGGCTACCCAAGCCAAGGAGGAGTGGGAGAAAGCCATGACTGAGCTGGCCCAGGAGGAGCCGGAATTACTGCAGCACTTCCATAAACTGTCAGAGGCTGCAGGCAAAGTTGGTAAGGTGTACAATTTGCATTATTTGTGGCTTTTGATATGTTCTTCTGCTTACTGTTTTGTTCCTGTAGCCTAAATGTTTTCTGCGTATTCTATATATAGGCACCGACACTGCCTCCCAACAAGAATTCACTTCCTGTCTTAAAGAAACCCTCCGTGGCCTGGCCAAAAATGCAGACAACCTGCAGGTGGGTAAAATTATAATCGATCAATTGTTATGAAATTGTTTAGAGTGATGCAAACATAGAACAGTTTACCGACTATCTGTATTGTTCCCTTACAGACCACAGGACTAGCTGGGGACGACCTTGTCAAGGCTCTAGAAGGCCTGGGATTGGAAGAGGGTGGCGAAGGAGGTGGTGATGATGGAAACATCCTGCCCATCATGCAGTCCATCATGCAGAACCTTCTCTCTAAGGAAGTGCTTTATCCATCTCTCAAAGAGATCACTACTAAGGTTTGCATCTGTTTTACTAGTAATCACTACAGTCTCTAGTTCCACTGTCGAGTGTCGCTCATGAATGTTACTCACCCTCACAGTACCCAGAATGGTTGGATGCCAACAAGCCAAACCTTAGCCCAGAGGACTACCAGCGCTATGAGCAGCAGGCCAAAATCATGGGAGAGATTTGTAAGCTCTTTGAGAAGGATGAGCAGGGTGCAGGAGATAAAGAGGGCACGTTCGAGAGCATCATGGACCTGATGCAAAAGGTAGTCGCACTCTGCATTTGCCTTCTTGGTTGTTGAATAGTTCATTGTGAAGGAAATTGAGAAAAAGACATCAGAATCAATGTGTTTGTAGGTTTGTTACAATGTCTTTTGCCTTGTGTTTCTTGAATATTTGGATTGTGAATCAGCATTCAAGCATTACTGCGACTAATAAAGTGTTTACATTAGTGTTAATGTGATGCAGTTACCATACATTAAATGGCTACTACTACAAGAGAAACCCCTTTTACATTGGCAGTTGACGGCATACCTTACAAACTGTTGTATTGTTTACTTACTTGTAATGTAAAAAGACTTTGGCTTGTTAAGAATGAAACTCATCAGAGATTATAATGCTTTTACTTACAGCTGCAAGACCTAGGCCAACCACCCAAAGAGCTAGCAGGTGATGCGGTAAGTACTTATACTGTATGTGACCTTAGTGAATAGCGCTAGATGTGTTTCACTGCTGTTTTTGTTGAAAGAAAATATCTTGACATCTATTTGTTTGTCATTATGTACTTTTTTTTTTTTTTAACAATGTTTTCCAATTTAATTTGGAACAAAAGACACTTTTCCATAATATCTCACCATATCTAACTCTGCATGGTACACACTTATACATTCCTCTTGGATCTTTGATTCTTGGTATAATCTGTGACAATACACAGGCTCCACAAGTACAGTAAAATTATATTTGCCAAGTACCCAGTTGTGTCTTAGATTGCTGAGTTGGCAATACTACTTTTTTCCCCTTACCTGTACTCAAATCACATATTCTACCTATATTACATACTCTCAGTGTCTACCCAGAGATACTATAGGGATATATAGTTTCGTGGTATATATTGTCATTTCCAACCCTAGCTTAGACATGACCACATCCTTCCTCTTTCTTTTGCCTCTCCAGCCTCCAGGTTTTAACTTTGACATGGAGTCCCTCAATCTGCCAGGAGGCACCGGCGCCGGGGCGGCAGAGCAGTGCTCCATCATGTGATGAGGTAGCGGTGCGGTCCATCAGAAGCACTGGTGCCAGAGGGGTTACTCTGTGTGCGTCAGCGACAAGCAGGGAGTGAAGGAGTGTGAGGCAAAGGTCAGGTGGCAGGAGTGTGACCAGACTGTCGACTCTGTTCTCTTTCAAGTAGAAGGTGTGTGGATGCAGAAATAACAAGAGGAGGCACGAAAACCAACAGGAACCACACACACAAACACACACTCTCTTCTGCCAAAAATCACCAATCGCACAACTGAGAACATTTCAACATCTCTGCATTAGTTTGTCAGCGGTTGCCATAGCTCCTTCACGGTTTGGTTTTAACAGCATTCCTTTGAAAAGAAAATACCACTGCCGTTCTCCATGTTGTTTTTATTATACTGTTTAGCCTCATGGTAAAATCTATCAAAGCACCTCACGGGTATAAACAGTGCCTTTACAAAGTAGTTATTTTAGGTCTCATCATAAGGTAAAGATTTTGCTATCATTCAGCTCAGCACTTAAGATTATAGTTTTAAAATGGTGTGAATTTGCAATATCTTCCCTGGTTCACACCAAGTTAGTGCTAATTCTTTGGTTCTTAATTAAACACACATTTCTGTTTCTGTACAGGATTTAAATTAACGAGTTAATTACTTATTAACATGTAAGGAAACTGGGAAAAAAAAGCCAAGTGTGCATTTGTTACTCATAATGTTAATTATTTAAAGAATTAAAAAAGACCAGAGACGAAGTTCCCAGCACCTACTGTAATTCAGCCAACTAATTTAACAAGACCCATTCCCCGAGTGTTGTCCCCCATTCCCAGGTGTTGATTGGAAGTGATTGAGATGGTGATTCCCGGATGCCTTTGCCGTGGTTGTAGTGATCATTATAGTGTAGAGTTACTGTGCAAAGTGCTTCCCTTGTGATTCCCAGTGGTTTTAATGTGCAGAGTGATGTGTTCTTTGGTATGAGGTCCCTGCTAGGAAAGAAAAACACTTGAGTGGTATTCAGGAGAGTTTACCACCTGATAACATGTACGTATATCCTGTACCCTCCATTAAAACTACATTATGCTCTTTCCAGAAAAGGTGACAAGGCAGTGTACGAAACATCACATTGTGTACGAGCAGAGAAACATGTCTATAATTCATGCACTGTTGGGTAAGACATCAACAGCCTGATGTTGGCACATTTTGGCTGTGGTTGCTGGGTTTGTTTACTCCAGCAGCTGCTATTGCCAGTGGACAAATTTTACCGCTGTGACCATAGAGAGAGGTCTAGAAATCCCACAACCATCAGCTCATCAATAACTGTATAATAAAAGGGTACTGTGAAAGGATTCAGTCAGCCATGCACTGTATAGAGTTCAGATTTACACCAGACACAGCTGAGTGGAGGCTGCTGGGGAGGTCCATAAAGGCCTGTGGTTTTCATCACGGGGGGGTGGGGCCTGTAATCTATTAAACTCTCAGGGCCGACGCCAACATGCCCAGAGAACCGTTAAAAAATGCAACCTGTCATTTGACACTATTTTGGTTTGTTTTGTAAATATATGAAATAAAATAATGATATATTGCAAATTATGATTTATTGTTGTTGTGGATTATTAGTCATCATTGCTTTTACACTAATAAGTAAGTTATTCAGGTACTGTGCTATTTCGAGATACTGCTACTTATTATTTCCATTGTATTGTATGCTATTTTATGCCTTTATTGCACAACTATAGCGACTACTATTGCAGATTAAGATTTTACATAAAAAAATTATGATCGGCTTATAAAATATGAGGCATTGCTATAGATTAAATTATCCAATAGTATATCAAGTTTCAAGCTTACTTGTAATTTCAGCTGTAATAAATGCAGTTAAAATGAAATAAGGTTTCTGTAAGTAGAAGTGCTATACTCAAGGTCCATTCACTAGCTTTGTCAAAATTTTCAGTTGAGTTTCAGTATCAGTGGATCAGTATCCACTGATGAAGACCATGAGATGCAGATGAAAGTCCGGAAGAAGGTAATAAGTGGACCTTGAGTTAAGATTCTTTTCTTTTTACGTATGTCAATCTACGATGAACTTTCATGCTCAACATTTGAATACTTATTCCACCAAAGTCCAATTAGTAGCTGTTGTGGAGGTTTTGATTGTGCCACATAATCTTCATCAGCAGATGGAGTAGATGTTCTGTAGTTTCTATTTTTTTTTCTTACCACTTGTAGATGACTTGAAGGTCATGAGATATGATTGAAAGCTCCAGAACAACTACTGAATGGAGCCTTTAAGCCAACGTGGGCGGAATGTTGTAAAAGTTCTCAGAAAAAAATGGAAATTGAAACATCTACAAGCTGATGAAGATCGTAGCATATGACCGAAAGCTCCAGAGTAGCCACTCAACTGAACTTGAATTTACGTATTAAAAGGTCTCTAACCAGACTGTCTAGAAATAGAGCATTTAGATTAGTTATGACAATATAGTTCATAGACTGTATATGATATAGTTAGCGGGGTTCGTGTCAGTTCGGCTCTATGTGTTGTATTTCTAACTGCCGCCGCCGTGGAGCATTCTGCGTCAGATTTTCACTGTACAACTTTATTGTTCAAAACCGGAAGACAAAACGAGCTACGTGTCAGGGAAAAGGAGAATCAGCTAAATGGGCGAAGGCGATCAGGCCGCCTGAGCTCGCTTGTCTGGAATATTTGAGTTGTTTTCATTGTTCGCTTGGAGTTATATTTTACCGCAGCATTAAAATTACGACTTGTGTTATTGTCAAGTGACGATGTTGACCAAATTTGAAACGAAGTCGGCCCGTGTCAAGGGTAAGAGTTTGCCAGCTGCAGTTAGCATAGGAGCTAACGTTAGCTAGCTGACGTTGTCCCGGCTCAGTTATTTACCATTTTAAAATTATGTCTGTAAATGAATCAAATGCTTGTTCTAAGAGGTTTGCGTATCACATAGTTTTACCTTAAATCATCGATGTCACGTCTTTTGTTCCAATGTAGTGATGTTGAACGGACACTAGCTACCTGTACGTTTCTTCAGATATCTAGCTCGCGTAACTAGCGTTAACTACAGTATTTCAACTTGACCACTTGTTTCCTTGCTGATATATAGTAAGCTGACCTTTCATCGGCTGAAGTCTAATGGCCTGTTTTTAACTTATGAGATATGTGACCAACTGTTTTTAGGCCTAAGTTTCCATCCCAAGAGGCCATGGGTTCTTGCAAGTTTGCACAACGGAGTCATCCAGCTATGGGACTATCGGATGTGCACACTGATTGACAAATTTGACGAGCATGATGGTAAAGGCAGTGATGTGGCTGATGTAGCATGTTGTTATTACTATAACATCCACACTGTGTTCTTGATAGATATGTGGTGTAACTGATGTGTCCTCGCCCACAGGCCCCGTCAGAGGAATTGATTTCCACAAACAGCAGCCTCTGTTTGTGTCTGGAGGAGACGACTACAAAATTAAGGTGAGGCTCCTTTTGCACTCGCATGTTTCCATGTAGAAATGTCATGAAGCTGACAGGTTTGAGCATATAAGATACATTTTTGCAAAGCTCTTCTGCACCAAAAATGTCGTTTGTATGCATCTTTCTTGATGTTACTTGCTCTGATGCCCATATGTCAGCAAATTATCTACTCGAGAGTCTTTTTAAGTTCAGATATTTACATTACGTGTCAAAGATGGGATGTTTAATTGTTGTGTGGTGCTGTTACTGGATGTCTTGTGGATGAAAACGTCTATCATATGAATATTACATATAATTATTAAATTGCACCAATATGTTATGCATGTATATGCTGAGTAAATATTCTTGTTTTGACTAGGTGTGGAACTACAAGCTGAGACGCTGCCTCTTCACTCTCCTTGGACACCTCGACTACATCAGAACCACCTTCTTCCACCATGTGAGTTGTTCTGCCCCTTTAAAATACATCTGCTTCTTATCTATTTCATCACTGATTTCAAGGTACAGAGTGACTCCTTATCTTGTCGTCCATGTGTAAAAGTCCATTTGAAATGACTGAGTTAATTCAACCATTTCCCTTTCTGTAGGAGTACCCCTGGATTCTGAGCGCCTCAGATGACCAGACTATTCGCATCTGGAACTGGCAGTCCAGGACCTGTGTCTGGTAACACTGAAGTTTCTTAAACTGAGAAACACAATTTTAAAAAACAAAACAAAAATAAGTTATTTTTGAGTTATACAAAATAATGAAACATTGGGCATTTACTTTGATTTCACATCTTGCACAAATCATATCATGCAACTCCCCAAACTGTTGCTTAACAACATTTTATAATGGTTATTGTTATTACCCTGAAGAAAAATATTAAGATGACCGTGTTCTGAAATGTCTGAATATATCCCTTCTTTCCTCCACATCCACAGTGTGCTGACCGGCCATAATCACTATGTGATGTGCGCCCAGTTCCACCCATCTGAGGACCTGGTGGTGTCTGCCAGCCTGGACCAGACCGTGCGAGTGTGGGATATTTCCGGTGAGGGCCTGGGGATGGCGGACCAGAGGACAGCGGGCTGGGTTGAGGAAGGGGTGGGAGGGCAGAGTGGTATGAAGGACGAGGAAGAAGCAGGAACAAGATGAATGTCAAGTCCTCTTCTTCCTCTCCTACTTGTAGAGGACATCTCTGTGGGCTGTTTGCAGAAACACCTCTCTTTTCAGGAAAGACAGACAGAGATATGGATGTTTTGTCAGAACAAATTTATAGTGTGTTATTTGTTAATGAAATACATCTCTGTAAATTAGTGTTCTGAGTGAAGTAAATTAAGTTTATACATCAGAGATGTAAGATATGGTTAAAAAAGACAGCAATAGGAAATGGAAGGGGTGTTTCTGTGCCTCTGCATGCTCTTAAAATCTTTTTGTTGATGGTGTTTCTTGCTTCTTGTTTCTTGTCTTCTCATTAACTAAACCATTAATTAGCTCACGTCTACTATCACTTTCTTACATGTGAACATGCATAATATGTGGATCTGTAACTGTCTCCTGTCCTGCCGACTTATTTGCTTTCACAGTTTATAGCTTCGAGCATGATTGCATTCATACATACAGTCTAGATCATAAGACGTCGTAGCAGGGCGTAGAATTTTCATGCTTGACTCACCATGTTACGTGCACGGCATCCATGTAGAATGAAAGGAAGGGTCGCTTTTCACTCATACATTCATTATAGGAAGTCCATACTGCTTCCCATACTTGAGTTATTTTACCATTTTTCTACATTGTAGAAAAACAGCCACCACTACTAACTGGTTTGAAAGTGTATCTTTAACAAAGTTTAACTGCCTCAGTACTGATTTTGAAATGTTTTATACTCCACCCTGGCATGACATTTGCACGGCTGGCTCTACGACTCAAAATATAACATGAAATATACAACACTTTTGTTTATATTTCTTGTAGCTAAAGTCACCATATTGTAACCAACTTTATTCCTAACCCGAATCTGTGATATGTCAGATTCTATCCACTCTGCATGTGACTCAAACATCTGTGCAGAAACATGCATGAGTCTTTTAAGAAACCAAAAAACTCCTCATATTTCTGTCATCCAACGCCCCATCAGAGCACCTCTTTACGATACCAAGCACCACCCACCCCACCCCCATCAGTCAAGTCCATGCGCTCCCTGTGTCCTCCTTATCCCATGCTCTCCCTGGAAACATCCACACCTGCACATGGGTTCCTAGTGCCATTTCTTTCTCCCTGTATCATCCCTCCATGTTGAACTATCTGCTCACCACATTGTTTTAATGGGCAGGAATCATGAATGCAAGCTGTGTTTTCTCAATCATTTTTTTTCCTGATCTCATTTGAGTCTGGGAGGTAATCAGTTTCTTGCGCAATCAAATCTTGTCCAATCAAATCATGAGTAATTGTGATTTTCGTCTGTGTGCCAGTGATTCATTAACCCAATCAACAGCACTGTTACAGCCATGATTGTTTCCAGACTCAAGTTGGCAGGAAATGAGAGAGCGGAGGTTGTGTTGGTGTGTTTCAACCCTGTGTGTGTGTTCAGTAGTCCAACAGTTCTCCCTCCTTATAATTCCCCTCTATTGCCTCGCTTCTCCTTTGATGTTGATTATTTTTAGAATTTGTATCTTGTTTTTCTTCCTTCCGCTGTACTGTGGTTGTGCCTTGTGTAACATGAATATTGCTCCCTCCTTGCACGCGGTGCCCTGAATGTTTGTTCCAGGTCTGAGGAAGAAGAACTTGTCTCCAGGCGCTGTGGAGACAGAGGTGCGCGGCATCTCTGGTGTTGACTTATTCGGTGCCTCGGATGCCGTTGTGAAGCACGTCCTTGAGGTGAGCAGTGAGTTTCACATGTATGATAAAGTTGTTTTTTGTTGCAGTTTTTGTTTGAGTGAATCAACCTTTAACTTTGACAGGTTAGCGACAGAAAATTCTTCACCTGCCCCAGGGTGTTGTACTCCCTGGAAACCTCTTTTAAAATTAATTTATTTGTGCCCATTGGTGTTCAGGGACGATGTAATTGATGGTCTTAAGTGTATTGCTCTTTTGCCTCCAATAACAGTAATAGTAAAATGATGCTATGCTAGTGTAAAAAGAACATTAAATGTACCCTTTCCGCTGAAAAGCCAAAGAGATACAAGCTTAGCATGGTAAAGAGATTTTCCAAATCGTCATTGACTTAAAAGTTTCAGTGCTGTTCATAGAAAATACCAGCTAAATTAGTTTTTAGGCTTCATGTAGCAAACATAGGCAGGTCTCTGAATTACATCACGTTGTTCTGTGTTTTTGAGTCCTGAGTCAAGGTCAAGAAATGTCCCACCCAAGGTAATAATATGACTGGGTTGGCTTTTAGCATCAATAACTCTAGTGTGTCATCCAATGAAAGCAACAGAAAAGTGGGACACAACCAGGCACAGTCACACACTCTCACCTTTGGACTTCTCCACCTCTGATGGAGGTGTAGTGAAGGTGAAAGGGGATGGTGATTTCAATTACTTACAAATTATAATGTGCCTTTTCTGTGCCTTTTTAATAAACAATAACATGTTTCCATAATTCTGAAAAGAAATGGAGAATAATGGTTTTCTTTTATTTTGGTGTTATTTAATGCTAAATAAAAGAGAGGGTAGCCAAGTCTTTGGCCTCAGTGCTGGCAGAGCTGAAGGATTTTTCATTTGGATTTGTGTGACGTGACTTTGTGTATCTGTGTCCAGGGTCACGACCGGGGAGTCAACTGGGCTGCCTTCCACCCCAGCATGCCTCTCATTGTGTCTGGAGCCGACGACAGGCAGGTCAAGATTTGGAGAATGAATGGTAAGTGACTCAGAAGTCACTATTTAACGTTGATCGACAGTCTGCTGCCCAGTGTCCATCATAACTGAAGCTCTGTTGACATGTTATTTGTAGTTTTGTTTGTGTGTTTCTCCATCTTGAGACTCTGCAGTGTGGATTTATATTTTTAATGTGTATTTAAAATTTTGATTTTCTTTTTTCTTTCAACTGTTGATTTAATAGTTTAATTTTTCACTCATACACAGTGTTTAAAATTCTCTTGTCTCTCTTTATTATCCCTTTATTATCTCCTCTGTAATCTCCTTCTCCCGTGGTCCAGAATCCAAGGCATGGGAGCTGGACACGTGCCGCGGTCACTACAACAACGTGTCCTGTGCCGTCTTCCACCCGCGCCAGGAGCTCATCCTGTCCAACTCTGAGGACAAGAGCATCCGGGTGTGGGATATGTCCAAAAGGACCGGAGTGCAGACCTTCCGCCGGGACCACGATCGCTTCTGGGTGCTGGGAGCTCACCCAAACCTCAACTTGTTTGCTGCTGGTAGGTAGTGACACTAGTCTGCGTCTGTACACATTTAACAAAGTCATCCTGCCTCAAAATACCAAAAAAGAAACCACCCTGTTTCTTTGTGTCATGTTAGTGAACGTGGCATTCACAGCCGACATTCTGGTCACTGGCGTACATCAAAATACACTTTAGTCCTTTACTGCCATTTTAGTAAAATATTCAACATTTAAAACCCCTGTGTGTAGGATTTGAACCTTTCAGACGTTTTGCTGCAGCAGAGGGACTTGCAGATTTCAACCATGGGTGTGTAATTATGTATATGTGACTATTAGACTGAAAGAGTGTCTGTGTGTCCTCCAGGTCATGACAGCGGCATGATTGTGTTCAAGCTGGAGCGTGAGCGTCCGGCATACGCCGTGCACGGCAACATGCTATACTACGTCAAGGACCGTTTCCTTCGCCAGCTGGACTTCAACAGCAGCAAGGACATTGCTGTCATGCAGCTGCGCAGGTAGGTCATTTCTAGTGGTTGCGACATGCAGTGCAGCCACCCCGCCCTCATTCTGACCGAAGACTTTTGTTGTAGTATTTGTATACTAGTGAGTGTAACATGCTGTGTTTTATGTATTGTCTTGTCCTAGTGGGTCTAAGTTCCCGGTGTTCAGCATGTCTTACAACCCTGCTGAGAACGCTGTCCTGCTCTGCACTGTGAGTGTCTCTCAGTCAAAACACACTCACACATGTTAATCACTTGCTGTCACTTAAGTTAATTGTTTTCTATATATTTTTTGTAATGCTCTGTACCTCCTGCAGAGGGCGACCAACCTGGAGAACAGCACCTATGACCTGTACTCTATTCCCAAAGAAAGCGACTCTCAGAACCCTGATGGTAAAGAAACACCTCACTACAGTTATTCTGTTTTTCCTCACACGTTGCCATTTAAACAGTTAATTACTCGTCATTCGTGTTGTATAGAGTGAATATGTGTAGTTAAATGTCATGTGTTGCTTTCTGCTGTATCATTACTGTTAAGTTGTGGACTGGATGCCAATAAGTTAAGCAAGAATACTATACGTAGTGACTAAAGTAATACAGAATCTGTCTTTTTCTCAGCACCGGAGGGGAAGAGGTCCTCTGGTCTGACTGCAGTCTGGGTGGCCAGGAACAGATTTGCCGTCCTGGACCGTATGCACTCTGTAAGTCCATTTGCAGGTCTAGAAAGTATGGAAATATTTTGTAATATCTTCACAAGGATTTCTCCTTGGGAAATTCTCAGTAAAATTTGGAAAAGTGTGACAAAATGTGGTTCTGCCATCCACATTTTGATATTAATCGTTTTGAAGAATAGTCGTGGTCTTTGCAATTGATTAATGAAAAGCAGAGTCAGGGATGTTAATGATTAAATGAAATTTAGCCAAAGATTTGTTACCTTCAAAATAATTATCATTTATTTCAATATAGTTATTATAGTTGTTATTATTAATAATAGTAATAATAATAATATGAGTATTTGTCTTTTTACCTTCAAATTGTTGATATTTTGAAAAGTTTTTGACTGAAAATATCTTTTAATCTTTATATCAGCGCTCTCTGTATCTGTGTACATTTTTTTGTTTATCTAACATGAAATCAACTATTCTGATAACATTTCCATCTCCTTTTGTAGCTGCTGATTAAGAACCTGAAGAATGAAATTGTGAAGAAAGTTCAGGTGCCGAGCTGCGAGGAAATCTTCTATGCCGGGACAGGCTCGCTGCTGCTGCGCGATGCCGACGGCGTCACGCTGTTCGACGTGCAGCAGAAGCGCTCTCTGGCCACCGTTAAGATCGCCAAGGTCAAGTACGTGGTGTGGAGCGCAGACACCAGCCACGTGGCTCTGCTGGCTAAACACGGTGGGTAGATAAGAATATCTGCAGGTACAGACAAGGATGCTTATCAAAGAGTGACAACATCTTTATCTTCTTCAGTCCTCTAAACTTGTTTGTGCTGCCAGGGCTGAGGCTTGAAATGCAAAAGCTGCACACATTAAATTTTTCTGCATCAAATTGTGCTTAAAAGTCCAAGTAGCTCACACAAAGAAGAGGATGCTGTGTTTTAAGGATTTTGTTTGTGGAAGATTTGTTGGTAAAAGCACCGTTAAGGCAGCTAATTGAATTTGACTTGCTGTTATTGGTTCAGACAAGTGCACTAATGTCACTATGCTCTTCTTGATCACCAGAAGTTAAAAGCTGACGTTTATCTTCAGTGATTCTTTAAATAAAAAAACCACAGTCTAAATCTCCTTGGCTGTCTTTTTCGTCCCTCAGCCATCATGATCTGTAACCGTAAGCTGGAGAGCCTGTGCAACATTCACGAGAACATCCGAGTGAAGAGTGGAGCCTGGGACGAGAGTGGAGTCTTCATCTACACCACCTCCAACCACATCAAATACGCCCTCACCTCTGGGTATGTGCAGTTGACACAAGTCTGTTATCAGGCAGGTAATCTGCCTCCACTTTGTACAGGCCACAGCGGCAGGTACCAACACTCACCTGTTGGTTTAACTTTTATCAGCAAACTAGATATGTAGAACAGAATAAGACCTTGCTGAGATAGCGCCGTAATTACTGGAAGTGTGGGCAAATGTACTGCACTGGTGGTGGGCACTCGGTGACTTCACTGACCTTATTTCAAAGATCAAAGCGCTTTTTATAGTGCAACGCTCTCTGCAGCACACATTATCTGAATGCTTGTTAGATCACAAGAATATTATACACTGTATGTTTCTTTCACTTCAGAAACGTGATGTGCAGCAGAGGTTGTTGCATTGTTTTGTTAAACCTAAACACAACTGAAACAATCAGACTTGGCATGTTAACAGCAAATGTGTTGTTTTTGAACAATAATATATTTCATTTATCCACATATTTAACTTTATATATGATATGACAACAAAAAATAAAGTTTTCTGTTCGCTGTCTTCCCCAAACAAGGAAACCTGCAACATTAGATTTAAAAGTTTTACAGTTGGAAAAGCAGAATGCCTCCCACATCAACTGTTGATGGGATTATTTTCTGAAAACATCTAACATGGTACTGTCATTGTGTTTCTCTGTAGTGATCATGGCATCATCAGGACCCTGGACCTGCCCATCTATGTGACCCGTGTGAGAGGAAACAGTGTTTACTGCCTGGACAGGGAGTGCAGGCCGCGCGTCCTCACCATCGACCCCACAGAGTACCGCTTCAAACTTGCCCTGGTCAACCGCAAATATGATGAGGTGGGTGTGTGGGGATCACTGTTTTTGTGAATGAATTATTGGAGTATACTGTACCTGCTTCTTTGCAATATTGTACTTAATGTGCAACAATGTAAGAAATGAACGTGGATGGCAAGGATCTTGCATCTCTATCAATTTCTTAGACATTTTTGACCTCTTTAACTTTGTACTGGCAATCATTTAGTGCCCAGATGCTGGTTTTGACGTAATTCCTCTTATCGTTGTCCCTTCAGGTTCTCCACATGGTGCGTAATGCCAAGCTGGTGGGCCAGTCCATCATTGCATACCTGCAGAAGAAGGGCTACCCTGAGGTGGCGCTGCACTTTGTGAAAGATGAGAAGACACGTTTTAGTCTGGCTCTGGAGTGTGGAAATATTGAGGTGAGCTGCTGCTGGACAAACTGTATAATCAGGACACTGTTTTTGCACATTAGCGTTCATACATGTTGACGTTGCTGCTGTATTTTGATTAGCCAAAAATAGCTATATAACAATTTCAGCTCATCAAGCTCTGTAGTTTGGATTCTCCCTCTGCTGTCTGGTTCATTTTTGCACGAGACCGATGTTCAAGTACACTTTTTTTTTTTTTTTAACATTGCTCTTTCTGCATACTTCCAGGTGGCTCTGGAGGCAGCCAAGGCCCTGGATGAGCGCAGCTGCTGGGAGCGTCTGGGTGAAGCGGCACTACTGCAGGGTCACCACCAGGTCGTGGAAATGTGCTACCAGAGGACCAAGAACTTTGACAAGCTCACCTTCCTCTACCTCATCACTGGCAACCTGGCTAAGCTGCGCAAGATGATGAAGATTGGTGAGAGACTCTGTTGATTAAAGGAATTTTCATTGTGCAGGGTTGTGTGTCTGTGAACTTAAATCTAATATTTGTTTGTAGCTGAGATCAGGAAGGACATGAGCGGTCACTACCAGGCAGCTCTCTACCTGGGAGATGTTAGTGAGAGGGTCCGCATCCTGAAGAACTGTGGACAGAGTGAGTTCAAAGTGTCACCTTCATCACATATTCAGTGTTGTTCTTTAGGTTGATGACAATGGAACAAGAAGCCAACTTGTGTAACTGTTTGTGTGCCTGTTTCCAGAGTCTCTGGCTTACCTGACTGCGGCCACTCATGGGCTGGATGAAGAGGCTGAGGCGCTAAAGGAGACGTTTGACCCAGAAAAGGAGACGGTGTGTTGAGAAAACATTCTCTGTACCTTCATAGACATAACATGGACAACCGTAACATGCAGTCTGAAACAGAAGTAGTTTTTATTTATTTATTTATTTTGTGTAGCAAAACATTTTTAAATGCTTCTTCATTTCTTGTTTTTATCATTAAGATGCACCACAGGTTCTGACAATAAAATCACTCATGTTAGTGGATAAATGCATAATTTTGATAAAATAATGGTGGATCTTGTGTCTTCTAGGTGCCAGAGGTTGATCCCAATGCGCAGCTGCTGCAGCCTTCTCCACCCATCAACCCTCTGGACACCAACTGGCCTCTGCTCACTGTATCAAAGGGCTTCTTTGAGGGAGCCATTGCAGCAAAGGGTGAGTCATCGGTCTTGACAGATGCACATATACAAATTACTTGTGTAAGTTGTGGAAACCTGTGGCAGCTGACTTTGCCAGAGTGAGAACAGTGTTTTTCTGTTGTAGGGAAGGCAGGTCAGATGGCTGCCGACCTGGACATGGAAGCCCCAGGAGGCGAGGGCTGGGGAGACGACGCTGAGCTTCAACTGGATGATGGTAAATACCGCGTGACTAAAGGAGGTTTTCAACCCACATCATCAATACCGCAACGTTGCATAAATTAATGTTTATCTTTTCCCATCTTTCTCTGTCTCTCAGATGGCTTCATGGACGCCCAGGAAGGATTAGGGGAGGAAGGAGTGGTGAAAGAGGAGGGAGGAGGCTGGGAGGTGGAGGAAGACCTGGACCTTCCTCCAGAGCTGGTGAGAGGAGCTACATCGTCACAAATACCACCACCAATAAAACATGGACACAAGAATATTTTTGATAGATTTCACGTCAGGTCTGCTAAGCACTTTTTGAGGCCCATATTTTGTTGTCGTTATCTGTTCTCATAATTCACCTCTCACCCTCAAAGAAATGAGACAAGCCTCCGATTGTCCAAATCCTCTCACCACTGTAGCTAAACTCTGTACTGACAAGTTATTTTTTTGCTACTACAGTATAATGATGGTGAATGTTGAAATTTCCTATAACATTGTATGTCTCCCAACCACCAGGACATACTGGCTGGTGCAGGTGGAGGAGCAGAAGACGGCTTCTTCGTCCCACCGACCAAGGGCATGAGTCCTACACAGATGTGGTGCAACAACTCCCAGCTGCCTGTGGACCACGTCCTTGCTGGCTCTTTTGAAA
Source organism: Maccullochella peelii (assembly GCA_002120245.1). Taxonomy (NCBI): domain Eukaryota; kingdom Metazoa; phylum Chordata; class Actinopteri; order Centrarchiformes; family Percichthyidae; genus Maccullochella; species Maccullochella peelii. Next base: position 77,234 of record LKNJ01001412.1, on the reverse strand, counting down.
CTGCTATGAGAGTATGCACACAACTTGATACTTTCTACAGTGTTTTTCTTTTCTGTTTGCTATTTTAAATTAATTGTTTTATTAATTTTGTCTGAGGTGTTGCCAAGCACCGATTGAATGACAGTGTTGTAATGTTAATGCAGGCGTTAAACTGGCATTTACTGCTCCCCTTCCGTACCACAGTTGCTCCACGACCAGGTAGGAGTTGTGAGCTTCGGGCCCTACAAGCCGCTGTTCATGCAGACACTGTCCAGAGGCCGCACCTGTTACCTGGGGCTGCCTTCTCTGCCCTGCCTGCGTGGCCATCCCCAGAGAAACTGGAAGGTACAACTGTTTTCATCTCTTAATAAGAATTACAGTATGTTCCTCTACTGTAGGTGTGTCAATGATGTGGCTTTACTTTCCAGTTTGTCAGCCAGTTGAGGTGTTCCCTTTAGTTTTATTTATTATAAAATATGGGCTCTTTGCTTACATCTCTTCCTGCTATTCTGTTTCTAATCACATTTTTCAGTGAATGTAAATAGGCAAATACTTTTATTTTTTAGGACTGTGGGGCAAAGCAAGGGCTGCCTGCTGTGGGCCTGCGCCTCTCGGACCTCATCGCCCGCCTGCAGCAGTGCTACCAGCTGACCACGGCCGGGCGGTTTGAGGAAGCTGTCGAGCGCTTCAGAGCCATCCTGCTGTCTGTACCTCTGCTGGTGGTTGATAACAAGCAGGAGATTGCAGAGGTGAGCACCAAACCGGCTGTGAATTGCAATCAGTTTAATCTCCAAGTGCAGCGCAAATTATTGCAAAGTGTCCTGCAAAACCCATGTGGGGCTGCAGGCTGCTCATTGGGCATATGGCTTTCAAATAAAGTAATGTAGTTCGCACACAGACACACACCTTGGTATACTTAGAAATTTGACCTGTGTGATTGGGATCTGTGTGTGTTTCAGGCTCAGCAGCTGATCACAATTTGCAGAGAGTACATAGTGGGTCTGACCATGGAGGCAGAAAGGAAGAAGTTGCCTAAAGACACATTGGAACAGCAGAAGAGGCTGTGTGAGGTAAATATCTGCAGACGTTACCTTGATTTAATATCAAAGCTCTTGTTGTAGACTGACCATCGCCAAAATGTGTCTACAAAGTGATCGTTATTCATACTTCTGTTCCATTCTTTAGCCTAATTTTCTTATGCGTGTGTGTTTTCCTTACAGATGGCTGCTTATTTCACCCACTGTAATCTCCAGCCAGTGCACATGGTGCTGGTGTTGCGCACAGCCCTGAACCTCTTCTTCAAACTGCGTAACTTCAAGACAGCTGCCGGCTTTGCGCGACGCCTGCTCGAGCTGGGGCCGAAGCCAGATGTTGCACAGCAGGTTGGTTGTGTGACATCCTTTAGCTTAATTGAGTTGGGATATTTATTGATATTCTAACCTTGTACCATCATATTAAATCTCTCCCTACCATTCAGACCCGCAAGATTTTGGCCGCCTGTGAGAAGACCCTGACAGACGCCTACCAGTTGAATTACGACCCCCATAATCCATTTGACCTGTGCGCTGCCTCCTTCGTCCCTCTGTACCGTGGACGTCCTGTTGAGAAGTGTCCTCTGTCTGGGGCCTGCTACTGCCCTACGTACAAAGGCCAGATCTGCAGGGTCACACAGGTAGCTCGGGACTCGGGACGGCCATGTACAACTCCAGTCAACCTGAAAAGCTCTTTCGAAATAATAGATTGCATTTGTTTTATACTTTTTATAAAGGCAAGCTTCCAAGAGACACAAATGTATGGAGGGAAAATAGTCTCAATAGTAGTGACAAATGCACAATTTAAAAGCAAATGATACTGATTTGTTGATCTTAATTATATATGTAGAATACTGACATTAATTCAAATTGGGATGATATATCTGTGGATAAGGAAGACGCATTTGTGAACATAATTTATTCACAGAAATCGTCATACACATTTGTTAATCTTGTTTTTATTTGTCACTAGTATTGAGACTAATTTCTCTGCATACGGAAGTAAGTAAAGTAAATAATAAAGAAAATGGGAAAAGGCAAGTACAGCCTATAATACAATAAAATGGTATAAACAGCTGAAATCGAAAAGAAGTTTATCAAAAAGATTAGTCAGGGGCTTCCTGGTGGTTGTGGATGTATTTTTCTCTACTGTCACTATCCATTAAAAAGGCAAAACAAAATAAAAAACCTAAATCTAGAAAAAGAGATTGGTTAGTGATTATCTTATTCATTCTTTCCCCCTTTCTAACCTTTACTTTCACCTTATTTTCTAGGTCACCGAGATTGGTAAGGACGTGATCGGTCTGCGTGTGAGTCCACTTCAGTTCCGTTAAGAGGAGGTGAAGAAGACAAGACGAAGAGAAAAACAAACACACCCACACTTACTCTGTAGAAATAATACAGTTATTGACATGAAAAATGAAAGCAGAGATATATATGTTTGCTCACAGTGATGTTAAACCTCTTTAATCCTTTTATCTTATTCCATGCATCTCCTATGCTGCAAAAAGCGTTTTCTTGTAAGTGCTGCTTTGTGCTGTGGCTTTATTAGAGCTGTAAACCTCACTGATGTCTCTTTTCTGTCTTGTATGAGATGAATAATTCAAGGTGAGCAGCACTGCTCTGTGTATCTGGGGAAAAAATTAAATAAAAATTCCTGTCAACGGAAATGTGTGGTGTTTTTTTTTAGTTTTTTTTTATGTGGGCACAGCTTTGTGTGGCCAATGCTGTAGGAAGGTGATATAAAAGTGGTTAAAGAATATCCAAAGTGCACTACAGGGTTGAGTGATCAGGGATGTAGAGTACAAAGCTGACTCACGCCTTGGTTGGCATTGCATTGATCCTTTAAAAACAGGGAAGTGTTGGGAGGAGAGAATTTTTTTTATTTTATGTACGTATGTTTAACCCGACTTGAAGCTAATTTTAAAAAGTACAGAAAAACTTGATCACTCCCGTCGAAGAGATCCAGAGCTGCCATTTTGACAAAGTCCATCCCCTTTCGGGGGACCGGAACCAAACAGCGGAACCCGGACGTTTTCCATGTCAACACTTACTGTTGTGTTCTGCTTTCCAAACCAGGAAGATGGATTTGCTGTCGAACAAATGGATTGTTAATTTGCTAGTTTTGTGGTTTTTCATAGGTGAGTTGTATTTTAACGGTGCTGAATTTTCATATCCATGTATTTGTTCATGAGCGGCGTGTGTTCCTGTTCCAGGCGGTTAGCTTGATGGGCTTCTTTGTGCTTCGAGCTAGCCGAATGCTACGCTAGTCAGCGTTAGCAAAAGCTGCCTTGTTTCGCTTTAATCTCCATTGCCGTTTTAAAAAAAATTACAAGTTTTACAACGGGGTTTGGCGTTGCAACAATTCTTGACCCATTTCTGTTAGCTGGAACTTAAAAGATAATTATATATCTATTTTTATTAAGTTTTAGAAGACTTTTCTCAAAGCCAGTCACAGATTGGGTTTGCCCTCTTGATGTGAGCAACTCGGCATCAGCGTGACTGCTCGTGATTCCTCCGTTGCGGCCGCCCGGAGCTCGAGGGATTAAAGTGTTAGAACGTCATGCCAAATTACATTTCATTTTTTTTTATCGTCCAATGTTGATTTGGTTGTCACCAAACACACAAAGCAGAGGAAGCGCAAATGAAGTCACTTTCAAATCATTAGGGTGCCCTGGTAAATTCGGCATACAGGTGATCCACCAAAACAGCATTTTGTTTGAATTAAAACGTTTCTGCTGTAAGTTAACATTAGTGGAAAAGGCTGTGGAACCAACAGGTGAACCAAGCCGAAAAGCTACATTTTTGTTGAAAAACCTACATGTTGGCCTGTTGGATGAAAGTTATAACAGTGTCTGTTAAGAGTGCAAACACTGATCTATGACATACAAACAAATTAAATATACTGTATTTGTCTGAATTAAATTGCCACCATTTTAAAATGATCTGCCTGTGATTTCCCCTTCAGTCAAGAGAAAGGGGTCATCTGGCTGCATGTAAGAGTTTACAAAATGGATCTAATCCAAAGACAACTCCACAGAAACACTTCTCTGTATAATGCCGTACAGTTAAACAGCAACACAAAACTACATCCTCCAAAATGACCATAAAGTTAAATCAACACCCCTATTAAGCTATTAACAAAAAATGAACATTATGATCTTTAAAAAGGGAGGATTGTGGGACTTCTTTATTAGCCTGCGTTAGTTTTAGCTAGGTGTACCTAATAAACTGGCAACTGAGTGTAGGTCTTAACTGCTGCATCTGATTCTCTCAGCTAGTCTCAAGTCTGAAATTAGTAATGTGCTTTTGCTAGTGAGAGATAAAGGATGTAACTTTCATTTTAGGTTCTCTGAACAATTAAAACCCACTCATTTGTGAGAGAGATTCTGTCTTTACCATGCAGTCTTGGTAAAAGCTATGCCCTGATGTCATATTGCTCTCCTTGTGCCGTTGTTTAAGTACTTTTTCTTCCCTTGCAGGTGTCGGCTGTAACTCAGTGGAAAAGAAGATTTACGTGCATCTCAATTACACTGTCCCGTGTGTACGACTGCTCAATGCAACACATCAAATAGGCTGCCAGTGTGAGTAAAGCAATGGATTAAAGTGATGCTTAGTACTTGTCACGACAATCCAAGATGCATCTGGGACACTCATGACGAGTAAAACACATCTTAAATATAGTGTGTGTGTCCTTCTGGCCTCTTGGTGTCTTTCTTTCACTTGGTTTTTGTAGTAAAATGTTACTACACAATCTACTAAAAAAGTCTTTCCAAAGAAATTCCTGTGTGGTTGCTCCAGGCAAACTTACAAATCAATTATGTGGCTTTGAGACTCTGAAATGAATTTACAAATAAGACGAAAGCACACAAGTTGCAGATAAACGAGGCCTTTTCTGTGATTAATATCTGATTATGAAAAGCTTCGTATTTGCTGCTTCAAAACATTTCATCCTGGGACCTTTCCGGTAATGGAGAAGAGGCCTGGTGGACACACATTAATAGATAAGCTTTCAGGACATTTTTATCTAGTACAGTGGTTGTATCGCATATCACAGATGCTGATATTTAATTTCCTCTCAGCCTCTTTGTCAGGTAATGTGGGTGTGCTCCATGTGCTCGAGTCAGAGGAAAACCTGGACTGGGTCCTGCGCTCTGGTCCCAATCCTCCATATCTGGTTATCCTGGAGTCCCGGCTCTTTACCAGGTACAGTTTACATGTCTCACCCTGCAGAGGGAGTAGCTACAGTAGTTCTTAATGAGAGTAAGGGCCGGGGTATACTCTTACAATTGTTCCGAGCGGCTGTCATAGAGAGAGGGGGAGACACGATATTGTTTAAATATGATATGATAATAGCTCACATTTTCAGGCAGTCTCTCCTGGACGACATTCATAGTGTTGCACACACGAAAAATGACAGAAATAGTTGTGTCAAAAATGAAAAGAGCCAGAGAGAGAAGTTCAAACCCTGGCCCCTTTCTCACCTCTGCACAGCTGGCCAATCACGGGCCAGTTTTTGGACATTTGTTATTATTTTTGATTATTTTTTATCAAACACACAAGTGTTTAATCAATAAAAAATAGTCAATGGATTAAATAATAGTGAAAGTAAGTGTCAGTAGTTCAATAAGTCCTTAGCATTTCTTTCAACTATAGAACATTTTCTCTATTTAGAGTAGCAGAAGGGGGAGAAGTTATAACATCAGGATATGGCAGTAAAACCCAAACAGTCATAAGCTGTCAGTAACAGAAATGTACAGTACAGAATATTTGGCAAATTGTACCTGTCTAACCCTGAGGACAGAAACTTGAAACTTGAACCACATTTCAAACCCATGTCTGACCTGCATTTGTACCCGTATCGTTTCCGCTGCCCCGTGCCGACTGTCTGCCCGTCAGATCCATCATGATGAAGTTGAAGAACGGCTCCAGCAGGGTGGCTGGCGTAGCTGTTGTGGCGCCAAACACAAACCCGCCTGAGGGCTTCTCTCCGCACACCACCTGTCCCAACGAGAACACAGGTGGGTGGGGGGTTTGCCTGCCAAGACTTGTCCCTCAGCGTTACACCAGTTACAGAGATTAATTGTGGTTTTATGATCCTCAGAGGGCAATGCTCATGAAATCACAAGCTGTAGTTGGTTCAGTTTTCATGTTCTGTGAACAGTTTCTGTTCAACAATGTAGTGTCACCATATAGTCATGTTTGACCTTACAGCGCAGATGTTATGTCTCATCGCTTCTTTTTTTTTTTGTAAAATGCCACAGAGATGCCATAAATTCAAGGCTGCATGTGTGACCAGAGTTACTTTATTTTCTTTTTCTTTTATTGATTTAATGTATGATGCTATAGGTTTATGTAATGACCGTCGGTTTTAATTATTTCAACTTCAAGTTTCTAAAAAAATAATGTTTTGTTTGGTGGACAGCCCTGAATACGACAATAGCCATGAGCTTCTTCCACCATTGCTGTGGAGAAGACGTCAGTCAGAGGCGCGAATCAGAGCTGCTGCATTTTCAAAATGCTTTGCCGATGAATTTGTGAGCAAATACAGCGCCATAGTCGCTTAATTAATCCAAAATTGATGCAGAATCTAAAAGTGAGTTGATTTAAGCTGCAGATTGTATCATCAGTTTTCTAAGCTTTAGCTTTCACCCGCTGTTTGCGGCACACGTAACAGAATATTAAGCTTGGCGATTGGATGTTTCTTGCCGAAATGCACCTTGGGAGTTGTAGTTATCTTCTCCCCTGAAGTTTTTATGTACACAGGCTTGTACCTTTGACTTTTTATTAAAGAACCAGGTATTTTCTAATGTAGTTGTTAATCTTTTGTACTGTTGATTCAACCGGAAGAATCTCATGCCCATCCAAGCCGCGGAAGTGCTCCAACTATTAGTCACCTAACATTTTTATGGAGAAAATGAGACTTTTACTTCCGGAACTACTTCGCAACTGTAAATACTTTTTATAGAGTCTTTAGATGTATATCGGTCATGTTGATAATTAATAAAACCTTTCATATGGCTCACTTGTAGAAATCAGGGTACCAAGACCATTTTTAGCTTCAGTGTTGACTTTAAAGAAATCTGCTCACGCAGCGCACGCTCCATGAGTGCCTGCTTTAGTGTTACGGCTGCTGACGTTCACTCTTATGTATTTCCCTCAGGCGTGTATTCAGAGAACTACGACCCAGCATTGGCCCATTGTAATGTGACAATGTGGAACCCTTTGGGAAACGGGCTGTCCTATGAGGAGTTTGACTTCCCCATCTTCTCTCTGAAAGACGACAATGACACTCGGGTCATACGGCAGGTAATGTGTCAGGAATCGGGTGAAGTTTGCAACAGAAGCTGATATTTCGTCTGTTAATCCCATTTGATATAATCACTTTGTACTTACAGTTACTGCATTGTTCAACTTTGTTGTCACAGCACAAAATGGCTGTCTAATTGTTTTCCAGTTGCGTCTGGTTTTGGTGAATAGAAATCCTTTACAAAACAGTACAGTTGCAATTAAATCTGTTCTGAACTTGTCCCAGTAGTGGTGGTTGAGACTAGGAACGATGCCAATAAAGCTGCTTCAGCAGCGCTTGAGATCATCATCTTTCCAAAGCCAGCATGTTGTGGCACATTTGTCAGAACCCACAAATCATTAGCTGCTTTTCCACTATGGCATGTGACAAAAGCAGACAGATCATATATATTACATAGGTTTTAAATATCTTCTTCTGATGCAGTGCAAGTGTGCGTATGGTTCTCCTCCCCAGAGGGCCTCATGTTTTCACGGAATAGAGTTGTTGTTGCTGAGCTCAACACAACCTGCGACTTTCACTTCTGTTTTATCTCATCTCAGTTTCAGCTCACTGATAATGATGAAGTTCAAATTTAAAGTTGTCTCTTTGTTTTGCTCTGTGGAGGACTGTTTGTGACGTTTTGTCTTTGCTGAAACATTTTAATGACCAGAGGCTGTATTCATGTTATTTGTATGAGTTTAAAACGTTGTGGTTGCTCGCTGTCTCAGATAAGAAGGTAGGGTAGATGAGGGAAACTGTTTCACGGTTACAGTTTTGATCCCCAGTGCAGCTACTGTGTCAAAGTGATACATTTAATCCCAGACTTGGTAGTTAAAGCATTACTGTGCCCAAACCTGCCAATGTGCCCCTGAGCAAGAGCACCAGACCCAATTGTATATGTTCGAACTTGTTCTAAGGATTGAAAACTATTTGAGATTCACTAAAATACTATAATGATGTTGTGGTTTCTGTGTCTGTAAAAACAAACCTGCACACTTAAGAGATTTCACATGTGTATATTTTTCTTCATTCGCAGTGTTACTTGGACCACAACCGTGCTGTGAACGGCAGCACGCCTCAGTACCCGCTGTGTGCCATGCAGCTCTACTCCCACATGTCCGCCGTCACCGACACGGCCACCTGCATGAGGAGAAATGACATCAACCTCAGCATCAGCCCAGGTATTTCTACAACATGAATAAATATCAGTACACAAAAGGTTTTCTCCCGTTTTTTAAAGGTTACACAACTTTGTCAGAAAGAAAATCAAATCATGATTATACTGTTTTTTGACCGATTCTAACCATTTTGGATCTTGTTCTGTGTCTCCCTTTAGAGATGGTTTGTGACCCATTGGGTGACTATAATGTTTGGGCCTCCACCAGGCCTCTCAACAACACAGCCAAGGGCCACAAGATGTGGGAGAGTGTCGTCATAGCAGCAGCCAGGGTGAGTTACAGGAAATAGTTCTTCTTCTAACGTCTTCGTCTAACTTCTTCTTCTAATTTTAAGCAAAAGTGATAAAATAGGCCTTTACCAATATTTCCACCCAGTACAACATTTGTTACTTATTAGCATGCCCATGTGAGTTCATGAAAACCGTTCTCAAATTTCTCAAGCCAGTATCTGCAGTGATCTCACTCACTATGAAAGCTTTCCAGTATAAAAGCCAAATCCAAGATAAGTGCTGCTTTGTAATGTATGTCATGTGACAGTTACAGTCTGCGTTACTGGCAGTGTTTCTGTGCTTTGCTTCTTGTGTAAATATCTGTCCTACATTATGTTGTTGAGAACAAAACACATAAAGGAAAGTGATGATAAGGCAGCCGACACTATGCGTTTAGGTGCACAGCTGTGCAGTGAGCTAAACACTCTTGCAATAGAAATTGAAAACAGCAGATTGCTTTTGAAGCTTTTACTGGAAGCAATTATGAAACTGTGACAGTATTCAACAATAGTGATTACAAATCAGAAAACATTGAGATTCCATATACAAGATATAGACATAGTACTTAATCAAGTAAACATACACATAGTCAACCAGAGTGACAGTAAAAACGGTAACAGTTAGTCCAACAGTAAATGAACAGTCAGTTATTCAGAGTGTTGTATGAGCAACACATTCGAAGAATTTACCGTGGGGTTTTCCTGACATTTTATGAACTAAATGATTAATCAGTTAGCTGAGAAAATAATCAGTAGATTACTTGATGATTAATAATAATCGTTAGTTGCAGCCCTGCTGTACACATCTCTTAATTTTTGCAACAGAAATGCATTACACTGTCGGTAAACCAAAAGACAAGATGGGCTGCATTTCCTCATAGTTTGAGGCCACATTTTGATTTATGGTATGATTAAAAATAGGTCATGGCAAGTCGAACTGAACTACTTACCTAGATAAGATCTCCTCTCCCCTCTCCTCTCTGCAGTTGGACAGCAGGTCTTTTTTCTTTGACATCGCTCCAGGAGCAGAGAGTGGAGTCTCTGGGTTTGTCGCTCTGCTGGCGGCCGCTCATGCTCTGCGAAATGCCACCCAGGAGGCCCCACCTAACCGCACCATTCTCTACACATTCTTTCAAGGGGTCAGTTGCTTCCACACCATTGTGTTTGTGCTCGACCAACATGCCAGATTTACTCATGTTTATTTTTTGTACATTTGTTTTGACTGTTTGACTCCAGGAAACCTTTGACTACATTGGCAGTTCGAGGATGGTGTATGATATGCAGAACAGTCAGTTTGCTGTGGACCTGGACAATGTTCACTCAGTACTGGAGATTGGACAGGTGTGTATTGTAGACGTTTCCAGTAACCTTCTAGTGCTTAGTGTGCGTATCAACCTACACAGACTACCAGATTTTAAGGGAATATGAAATGTTCCGATACTAGCAGCAATACTATACCCGAGTTTTGGTACTGATAGCAAAACGATGTAGTCTAAAATCTATCTGAACAAAAAATAAGTAAACAACACTACTAATCTGACCATTCAACTTTTGGAAACTTTTGATACTCGGTGTAGAGTGCAGCTCGGGTCGCATATTTCTATAATTGTATCTGTACCTTTTTATATTACCATTGTGACCAAAATAAGTAAAGAATATGTGCTTGACCTTTTATTACTTTAATGTCATAAGATGTACATTATGTTTATGTGTGTGTAGTATATCAGTATGTTGGATTTGTTCGCCATAGGTGGGACTTCGCTCTGACTCCAGGCTGTGGCTTCACTCTGATCCGGTGTCTAGAAAGAACAGCAGTGTCAATGATGAGGTTTGTATCTGTGTACATTCAAGAGCTTCCCCTCTTAAACAGCACTGCTCCACCACAGGACATGTACGATGATCCCTATGGGGGGAAAATTAAAATTGATTGTGTCTAAATATACCTTAAAGAGGCGAAGTGCTTAAGTTTAGAATTATTCATAAGATAAGAACTTTATTGATCCCACACAGGGAAATTAAAGTGTTACAAGAGGACGTACAAACAGATGTATAGATTAGAGAGGTTAACTAAAGCTAGAGTACTATATACATTGTAAACATGTACTGTATACAAGAAGAAGCATGACAACAAGACTAGCGGTACTGTATTTACCATATAGAAATGATAAATACAAAAGTGTATTGTTGAATGAAAAATTAAGTAACCTAATGAGAGGATAATTGAGCTGAAATATATTAATACAAAATTCAAATTGTATTTCTTATAAGATCCTAAAAAATAGAAATTGCTTTGAACAAATATGAGGACTGAAACATGAACACTTTGAACAGATGTGGAACCAAATGGAAATTATTGCTGTATAAAATACTATGAATATAAAATCTGCTAAATACAATGGTGTTTTCAGATTGTTAGCGGTCAAATTCACAGATTTCAAAACATTTCAAACGGTCCATTTATTTTCATTCGGGTACATAGGCCATCTCGTATTAATCAAGCACAGACATAGATGAACATAAATGTAAATGAAACATATATGATAAACTCAGTGAATGGCTCCTACACTTGATGATTAACTATATAATCCACTAAGAATTTAAATATTAGATGACTGTTTAAGAGCAGACCTGGATATAAAAGAGAGAGAAGAACGGAGATAAAAATTGAGCTCACAGTGTGTGTGTATTATTGTATGTATAACATTACTTTTTCAATGTTCTGTTTCAGGTGAGGAAGCTCATTGAAAACTTGCACTCGGCTGCCGTAAATTTAAACGTGTCGGTGGAAGAGCCAAGTTTCTCTCAGCCACTCCCGCCCTCGTCCTTCCAGCGTTTCCTGCGAGCTCGGCCAATCCCCGGCGTTGTTATTGAGGATCACCAGTCTGCTTTCACCAATAGGTGATTCTGCGTTTCTTTAAAACACACTATTATAACACATTTTTTCATTTATTTCATTATAAACCTGGGATCTGTCGCCTCGCGGAAGGTTTGGTGAATTTATTTTTCTGCTCTGTGTGCAGGTTCTATGAGAGTATGTACGATAATGCGGAATACCTGAACGTATCTTACCCACCAAACCTGACGCCAGAGGAGCAGCTAGACTTCGTCACTGACACTGCTAAGGTATTGCTGTTAATCACCTATATCCACCATATTCATGTGCTCTTACATTGGCTTTGCAAAGCCAGTCCACAATTTCTGCTTCACTCAATGTGGTCGGACAAATTTTGAGTAGAGAGATGATTGAAAGTCGTTTGTCTTTCTTCTGATTCTGATGTTCAACCTGAAACGTAATCGCAGCTGTTTGATTTTAAACCATGATGTTTCTCAGTTTTAAAATACAGTATATTGGATGTAAGCAATAGGGGATGCTGTTGCAGTCAGCAGAAGTTGTGTCATCATCTAAACGCCTTCTCATTGTTTGCTAACTGCTCAGTCAGCTCTTATTGGACATTTTCTACATTAAAAACTTGTCTGGCAATATTTAAGCTGTCTTTACGATGCCACTATTTAATTTACTGTTGGGAATTTCATACAGATGTTGTTGGGAAGCAGCTAATTAAGATTTTCTGTGTTTCTCTTCATGCATCTTTCAGGCTCTGACTGAAGTGGCCACCATGGTGGCCCGGGCTCTGTACGTGCAGGCAGGAGGAGCAGAAACCGAGCTGGTCAACATTAACGCAGACTCTGAAATAGTGAGACATCACAGCCTTTCTCCACCTGAATAATATTTCTGTACTTTGTCCCTTCCTCTTCCTCTCTTCTCAGCAGTGCGTGAATGTTTGAAAGACTTAGAAAAGTCCTAAAATGTCTGGGGTTATGTTAAAGTCAAGATCTTGAATACAGTACAATACTACAGTTTAAGTAGTAGAGGTCTTATATTGCTGTTTCTTCATTCACTTGTGGTGAGAATTTAAGCCAGTAATGCAGATTGTCCTCCGATATACAATATCAATAGTTGCTTTCATTTTCTTGTAGTGACATTGTTATTAGTTTTCCATTTTAATCGTCCCGTTTTTACTGCTGAGGTTTTTTAAACCTCTTCCCGCATGTTACACTCACATGACCCTGATCCTTTTTAGATCTTTTTATTCTCTGCATGCCTTGCTTTATATAATTGCAGTTTGTTCTAACTCTTTCAGTCACTTGAAATTTGCTTTTACATCATTTGTACAATCATTAACTCAACGACAAACAAGGTTTTTTTTTTCTGGTGCCTTTCCGGATAGATTTCTTACCAATGACTCATTTTTCCTTGGTGTGAAGTGTCCGCCTCAGTCTAACTGTTTTCTCTCCCTCAGGTGACCCGAATGCTGTACGGTTTCCTTGTTCGGTCAAATAACTCCTGGTTCCAGCAACTAGTCCCCTCTGACCTCATGAGCCATCTGAGTAAGTTTGGATACAAGCTAATCCTTTTTTTATTGACTAGACTCAAAGAAAGGTGGAAAATAATTGCTATTAATAGACTGTTAATTATATGTTTATGCTTTATTTTGTAGCTGCTGGGGAAATCATGAATTTCACTCCTGTACTTTGATATATTTACTCTTGCTTGCTTTTATTAAAAAAGCCAAATGGGCAGTCAGCTGCCCTTTTTTTCATTATTGAACTGAGATGGAGACAGAGCAGTGGAGATCTGTAAATATACGCTGGTGGTTCCTCGGCCAGCAGGGGGCGTATGTGTGTCCAGAGGTGACATTTTTGATTATTTCCAGACACAAAAACTTGATTTCTTCTGTCGTCTGTCTGTCAGCTAACAGGCCCACGAACTTCTACGTCAGCGTGGCGCAGCAGCCCAGCGAACCGACCCTTCTGGTCCAGTACCTGCTGGCTAACCTGACTGGTAGCACCGCCAACATCACCAAGGACAACTGCCAGAACCAGAGAGAGGACGAGAAGGACAAAGAGAGCAAACATGTACGACTTATAGCTGTCTTCCTTTTATTCATTTACTTAGATTTTGTTTGGTCATTTAATCTGAAAAAAATTATTCAAAAGGTCAAGAAAGTATCTCAAATCTCTTATTTCATCTCTTTTTATTAGCCAACTCTACCAACCAATTATTTTCTCAATTCATAGATTCATCGTTAGTCTATAAGAAGTCAGAGAAAAATGTCAATCAACATCTTCGAAATAGTTTGTTTTCTTGGACAAACAGTCCAAAATTCAAAGATATGCAGTTTACCGTGATTTTAAAACAAAGAGAAGCAGCATGTCTTCACATTTTACACACTGAAACCAGTAAATTTTTGGTATTTTTGCATTTTAAAATGTTTTAAACGATTAATAAGTTATCAAAATAGTCATAGATTATTTTTCTTTAGATTGACTGATCAATTAATCGACTTATCATTGGGAAATGTTGGTAGCTAAACTAAAAACCTGCAGTATATAAAAACAACACGAGATATAAATGAAGACAAAGTGACACCAATGTGTAAAGTATGGACTTATCAATTGTTTTTTTTTTTATATATAAAAAAATAAAAATACAAATATACTGAATAAATGTAAAATTAAGGTACATTATGAATTATATTGCCCTCTGTTGGCATTAAGGAGGAACTGCAACATCTGCACGCTTTTGACTCATGTTCCACTCATTTAAAAAATTTATAATAATATATTTATTTCCCTCCCTCCACCACCCTGTGACCCCCCCCATGCCTCCTCCCTCAGATGTACTACTACATGTGGGTTCAAGGCGCGGCGCCTCCCAACACTACAGAGAGGGACGGTTTCTGCGTGCGCTCCACAGTCCGTCTCTCCAAAGCGGTGTCCCCAGCCTTCGAGCTGCGAGAGTACACCTCCAAAGATTATTCGACGTGGACAGAGTCCAGGTGGAAGATCATCAAAGGACGCATATTCCTGGTGGCCAGTCACGAACTGGAGGTAAACTTGCCTTTCGATCCTCAGAGTCAAAGACGACACCAAAGTAATAATAGAAAAGTAATAATAAGAATTTGCTGGGTGAAATGAATCAAAACCGGTAGCTGCATGGAAGGTAGGAAATCAATGTAATAACTTCTGGTACAGTAACGTGCAAACCCACTGTGTGGTCCTTTAAATTGCACCTTTGACTCCTCCAGATGTTGACGCTGGGCGTGGGCGTCGCTGTGCTGATAACATCCCTGCTACTGACGTACATCATCAGCACGAAGGCCGACATGCTCTTCAGCTCGGGGAGGGAGCCCGCCAACGCCACCTACTGATCCCACATGGAGGCGATGCAGGCTCACGACCACCACTACTACTACTACAACAACAACTACTACTTTTATCCCAACCAGACATGGACAGGCTCTTTTCTTTAAAACACACCACAAGTAGGTACACAAGACAGGTTAGACACAAGCAGAGGGGGTTTTGTTGTTTTTTAGACGACGACGACGACTCCATGTTTATGGACTCACTCAGGTGAGACGTGACATGAGGACTGGACCGGACTGGATTGGCCTGGATGGATCTGGACTCATCAGGGTCAGAAAACACTGGTCAGGCACCAGCAGGCCCTGTCAGTGAAAAAGATGTTTATATTTCTTTTTAGGTTTTTGTTTTTCCCTTTTTATTGTCAAAGAATGTTTTGTTTACCGTGTCAGGGGATAGGCACTAAACATTGAGCATTATTTTGAGTCTGTTTGTATGATTGTGAATATGTAAATGTGACTGAGTGTGTGAGCAGCTGACTGTGTGATTCAGTGTGTACAAACAATTGTGTGTGTGTGTGTGTGTGTGTGTGTGTGTGTGTGTGTGTGGCTGAACTTTGTATGAGGATTGAGATGGTATGTGCAATACTGTAGCTGTCTTCTCTGTCAATGTAGTTAACTTATCAATCAGTTCTAATGATAAGAAACCACTTTTTTGAGTAATTGAACAAGTAGTAAAAGATTAAATTTAAGGTTTTGCAAAAATCTGGAAATGTATGGTGAAGTATTTTGATAAGTCCTAGGTCCTGGGAAGTTGACAACAATCCTTAATATTTATATTGTTCAGTCCCAGTACACATATAACACATGTAGACCCACTGCAGTTTCACTAATTGTGATATTTGTGTGGAGAAGAATTCCCCAAGGAGTTTGGCGTGGCTGACAAAACACTTTACATATCGATCAGCTGCCAAAAAAAATCATCAAATCCAGTCTGAAAATCTTGTGTTTCGACACTGAACATGTGCTGGTACTCTGGCTGTGCACTCGTTTCTTTTAATGACGGCTTCTGAAAATTGCGACAACGCGCAAGAAAGTTCTAATTTTTTTTGTTGTTGATGGATGTTCATTTAATGGCTGGAATTGATGACCAATTGTGATGCCTTGATGAAGAAATAAACATTGCTTCTTTTCCAGTTTTTCTTTCATTGTCGACAGACTGAGCTGTAAATGTAACTGATGTTTTGTCCTGAAGAGCTTTCTGTTATAAATGAAGGGCGTATGCACTGGGATAGCAGCACTCCAAAGACCCCAAAAAATGTAATCAATCAAATACTGTGGCCTCAGGTTACTGTTTCATTTCTATGCTGACACATTTTGTTCAAACCAGCCTTTATCAGAGCACCACAAGAGTGACACCCTCCTCCTATTAGAATAACAGATCATCCCCAGGGTGTGTTGGGGACGTACTGGCTTCTGTTTCCACAAGGAACAAAAATATACAATTCATATTTAACACAAAGTTTATTGATAAAATATTACAAAGGGGTGGGACTTGATAAGTATTCACTTCTCCCTACTCCTTTTTGGACATATATTTGTTTATGTTGTTTATTGTTACTTTGCTGTTAATTTTATTGGTTATTCTTGTTTTGTTTTCTTAATTATACATATTTTATCATGAAATCTAATCTAATAAAATAGACACTTTCCATCAAAAGTCACTCAGTCATCACTTTTGTGGCGCTCTACTGAAGGCTTGTTTCCCGAAATGTGTCGGCATAAGAAATAAAATGGTAAGCTGAGGCAAAAATAATGTTTTTGGAGTGCCACAGTCACATAACACTTTAGTATAGCACCTCAATCACGCAGAGAAAGCCCAGTTGTCTCACTTTGGATACATGAATGGCTATTTGTTAACCAGAAAAAGAATAAAAATGTATTTAGTCATTATCTAGACCAGTGGTTCTCAGCCTTTTGACCTTTTGACCCCTGAAACACAGATGTCATAATATGTCAAGTTGTGAGCAGTTCATCAGAGAAATGTTCTGCTGTCAGAGGCCTAAAGAGGTAAATCTATGCAGTATTTCATAAAGAAGCAAATATTAATAAAAGTCAGTAAAAATATACTTGGTGTAGAAGAGCTACAGTATGTTTTTGTTATCCTTTGTCTTGTGAACCCTTGGAGGGGTCATAAACCCCAGGTTGGGAACCACGGATCTTAGTTGAAACCCTAAAAAAAAATATTTAATACCATTAATTTCTTTTTTTAAAATCTAAAATTCTGTTTTTCAAGAGCTTTAATTTTGTTGAGGTCTCTCAGGGTTTGTTCTCACAGTGAGAGATTATACAAATCTATATTCAAGTTGAATACATTTGATCTATAAAGCCAAAAATCACTCATTTCCTTCAGAGGACTCTGCCGTATGTACAACATTCGACAGACAGACAGACAGACAGGTGTCTTACATACAGAGTAGACAGATAGTAGAATGACAACATGGGGAAACAAAACGACAATATTAAGTAAAGACAATTATTGTGTAATGAAAATAGCTATTTTGTGTTGTGGAAGGAAATTTATTTTCATGTTCATTTCAGTTGTAAAATTGATCCTTACAAAAGTAAAAAGTCTTCCAAGTATCTTTATGAAACTCATTATGAATGAAGTCATTATTAAACTAAATTAAGTATTATTTAAGTAAGATTTAACCTGCTGAAAAAAGACCTTTATTCTCCTTTTTCTTTAACCCTTACAAACTACATTGGTAAAAACTGCACAGAATTTAGCAAAATGTGGGTTATTAGTATTAAATATGTTTGCCTCTTAAATAATTTGACACAAAATCATGAAATAAACCATCAAACAAATGTAAAAGTGCTTTCTTGCACTGATTTTTCTAGTACTTATCTAAAGTATGTTTCATGATGGATGATCAGTGAGGGCAGGACATGATTGACAGCAGCTTTTGATTGACAGAACTTACTTTTGTAGGATTGTTACAGTAAAAAAAAGACATTTGTTTCTTTGGTTGGCAAAGAGGACATTATATCTAAACTCTATAACTAAAAGTATTTAAATGCGGCTGGTGTGGACACATAAATGCTCTTTTACAGCTCCACAAAGGTCAGACTGTATTTAAAAAACATTTGATGATGATGATGATGATGATGATGATGGTTTTGGAGGATTTTTCCCATCAGCAGCTCCATAAACTCTCTCTCTGTTTTATGAGCCTCCGGGGAACCACGGTGACTTTGCGACATTAGCAGATACTGTCCGGTGCGCACACGCAGAAACATCCCAGCGGTCATAAATGCGCTGTGGCTGAACCACACCGCTTCACAGGCCCCGGTCCCCCAGGGGGAGAACAGAGGAGGGGCCATAGTGAAGCGGAGGCGGGGCGCACGGTGCTACGGCTGAGTGGAAAGAAAGTGGAAAGTGAGAAAATACCTGAATGGACAATCCGGAATAAGTAAGTCGTGTATTTCTGTGGAAAATGTCTTGAAATGCTGCTGCCGGGGGTGCGGGTGCATGTGCGCTGCTTTAACGCGGAAAGAGAGGCGGGGATTTGGGGGGCGCCCGGAGGAGATCTCCGGTTTCCCCAAACAATAGTCGACAGGACGCGATGGTCGCCTTCTTTTTTTTTTTTTGAAACCGCAGGGAAGTTTAGGACCCTCGTCGGCCTCTATTGTTGTTCTCACCGAGGCCACGTAGCTCTGTGGGGCGATTTCAAACGTGGGAGGAAGCAGCGTGTTGTGTTTCTGAATGTTAGAAGTGATCCAGAGAGACGAGAGAGGGAGGAGAGATGCGCCTGGAAGGAAGAATCGCGTCCAGTCTGATTGTAGGCCGAAGGTTTTGAGTTCTCGCCTCGGTGATTTGAGTGCGTCCATTCATTTAGTGTGAGAGGCGTCCCGTTTGGAAAAGGACAGGAGGAAGAAAGGGGACGAACATTTGGATAATTTGGCATCAGGACGCGATCAGTGGGGCCTGGGAGTCTCCCATTGTCCTGCCCTGCTACACACTACTACCCTCCTTTTTTTAATTGAGTCTCTCTTTATATTCGCCCTAAATGCTCCCGGTTCTGCACAGTAAGTTAGCCTTCTGGTAGCCTTTTGTGCATGTGGGATATATTGTTGAATTATTGATGCAGCTTGACTCCTGATCCATGTTGCCACAGCCATTACTGTAAAGCGAAAATGTGTCCAAGTGGCTTTTACGTTGTTGCGCCGTTCAAATATTTAGAAATCAAAGTGAAACAGTGTAATGTTGCTGCTGTAGCACCAGGCCCTGGTTTCCTCCTCTGTAGCGAGTGCTTTATGTACCTGCTGGGTTTATAACTTCTTTATTTTATAGTGAACATGAGAGTTCAACTCTAAAATCCTATAAATACTCATTAGAGTGATCCACAGTATCACTGTAAACTGCTTCCAGTGGGAATGTTAAAGTGATAAAACAGGACATAAAAATACTATAAAGTATCAGGAAGTCAGTATAAACAGGATTTTTACAGTAACATCACAGTGATGCCTTTTAGAAGAGTCACAAATACTACTAATAATATTAATATGTACAGCTAGTTCACTATAAAGGTTTTGTTGCAACGGTTTCAATGTGAATTTTTGAGTTGGCACATTTATAACACTCTCCACTAAGGCCTAAACTAACTAACTTTGTTATTTGATCAATCGTTTAATCAATAAATGCCAGAAAATAGTGAGAAGTTCCAATCAGAGACCAAGGTGACTTCTAAAAAATGGCTTGTTTTGTCCAACCAGAAGTCTTAAACTCAAAGATATTTAGTGTTCAATGATAAAGCAGATCAGCACGTTTGAGAATCTCAAACTAACAAATATGAAAAATGATTACGTGGTTATCAAAGTTGTTGCCAGTTGACTTTCTGTCATTCAACGAACCAACTAACTGATGGAAAGACTAATTATTTCAGCTCTAGTGTTAAACCTCCATGGATTTAAAGGTATAACATCAATTCCACTCTCTTTAGGACGGCTAAATCATCATCTAGTACGACCGTTCCTTTAAAGGCATGTTGTTGAGTTTTTCAAATGTAAATTTTAAAAGCTTTGACAACAACAAATTAAATTGCACTCAGCTTCATGATGGTACTCAGGTGGGAAGTCTCGGTGTTAAACTGACACTATCTGCATGGCTAGACAGCACTATAATTAGTAATTGGGGGAAATATTGTTGAACTGACCCTCTTAAGATGTTTCTCTTACTGGATTTTTAAAAAAATAGTTCCGTCCCACACCGTCTAAAGGACCAGAGTCCTGTATCTGAACCACATCTATCTGATGTCGGCTCACTGAGCCACTTCCTGTCTCCTTTTAATACTTTGTTTGGATATGAAGACAGATTGTGTGCAGGGGTCTCTTTGAATCACAGCGCTGAGCAGAGGGCAGGCCTGTTGATTCAACCATATCCTGTTAGATTTGTACACACACACACACACACATACACACACACACACACACACCTGCTCCGGTTTGCTGGCCATGTGTGCACGAAGGCTGACAGTAGCAGTTGTCTTGTTTTTTCGTTGGTTTTACTGATGTCGTCGCAGGCAGCAGTGGGTGGTGGTCAGCCCTGTGTGTGTGTGTGTGTGTGTGTGTGTGGCCCTGATGCAGTGATGAGCCTCTTCCCCTGCCGGACTCTGGGTGTGTGCACGCTTATTTTCACAGTTGGTATATCAGGCCTCAAATGGCTGTTGTGAATGGAGCTGGTCATTTCAGAGATGGCCCAGATTGCCTCTCCACCCTGACAGCTGCTGTCTCAGCGCCAGCAGCTTGAAATGTTTGATGGCGGCTTGATTTCTTTTTCGCCTTTGGGATAATGGAGGCTGTAAAAGCCCACATCTGCCTGTTTTTAAACGCAATGTGACTCTGAACTAATTTATTTTCAGCTATTTTATTGAGCAGCATGAACTGACTGACCTTTTTTTGGGATTTTGAATATCTTCCCTTTTTTTCAAGGCAAGTTGAGTTTATTTATGTGGGACATTTCTTACACAAAAGCAATTCAGAGTGCTTTATATAAATACACAGGAGGCATTATTTATTTTATTAATGTTTATTTGTATAGGGACAAGTATGTAGCATAAACCAATGCCACACACCATTTGCTAAGCTGACATTACATTAGAAATACAGACTTTAAAAACACCAAATAAAGGGATAGAACAAATATGTTTTTCAACAGAAATGAGAAATGAGTTATAACAGTAGCTCTGATATGTCTGAATATTCATTTTAAAGGATAATATCATGATCAGGGCTGGTTATCTGGTGCCAGACAGTGTCATACCTAAGTTTTAGTACTGGTGTCAAAAGGATATTTTACTTTGAAAAATATCAACCTTTTTCTCTAGAAATCCCTTTTTATATTTTAACTAGAAGCCAAACTTCTTAAATGCATCAATGTTTAATTTTGTGTGGACTAAAAGCAGCCAAATAAGAACTTTGCTTAAATAAAATTGCAAAATTAGCATTTAAATCAGGAAAATATCTGATCAGTGAATAAGTAAACAAGAATCTGATCAGGCATCCAGTGCCAGTTTTTGATACTCGTTGCTATGGACACATTTCACTTGGTAGCAAAAATGTACTGCAGTACTATACATACGACATACATATACTAAAAATGATTTATTATTATACAGGTGTGCTCATGACTGTAACTACTAGGGGGATGTTTAAAGTAAAGTGTCTAAAAGCAGGACTGAACACCAAGGTCACGTCCTCTGTAATATTTCTGGGAAATGTAATGACATGAGGAGAAGAAGTTTACACATGTTACATATGTTGGCTTAAGAAAAGCTAAATAAAGCTTAATCATATAAGCTAAATACATTGAACCAAAAGGACCACCAGAGTTGCACACATGGCAGCAAACTCTAACGTGTGCAGGGAGATAAAATCTGCAGAGGATATATTTGAAAACAAAATAAATAATTAATAAATGTTAAATTTAATGGAGTTTGGTTGGTGGCTAGTCAAAAATGACTCTGTCGGCGAGGTTATGGTGGAGTACTTTGGACTGATGACCTCAGTATTTCTAAAATACTGGCTATATGGCTCTTTCTATTATGGATCTTATGTGCCTATAATAAGGTAGCATCATCTTAGCAAGCAGCAAACAGTTATTTTCGCTGTTATTGATAGATATTAAATGGCTTTACTCTCCCTCTGGCCCAACATCATAACTGTTTAATCTCAGACCACACACCTGCACAGATGACTGAACTGGCCTGTTGTTGGCATGAACAAGGGTCATTTTCTTTGTTTTTTTCCCCCCTTTTTTTTTTTTTTTTTTTTTTTTAAAGAAATCAGACTTTCACTTTGAGAGGGCAGGGTTCTGAGAAATGAACAAGTTGTGTGTGTGTGTGTGTGTGTGTGTGTGTCCCAAAAAAGGAAAAAAAAAATCCTTAATTAACCTGAAGAATCACACCACTGTTTGGTTAACAATGGGTGTCCAGGAACAGTAAAAAGAAACGACATGAAAAGAAACGAACCTGTGTGTTCATGGAAGAAGCCGATCATTAGCCTTAAACAAAGGCCAGTTATGTTTTTACAGAACAGGCCGCAGGTTTCGTTTGTGTTCAGATGGACCTTTTATACTCTGTGCATTAATATAACTTTAATGCTGCTGACTGAAGTTGATGAAAAGAGTCCGTCCTGGTTAAGTACATTAAGTAGGCCATAGGACACTGGTGTGAATAGGAAACCTTATCCATCAACACTGGACCACACCTCAGTGAGAATATGACACAACACTTGATCTACAAACAGTCTGACGGACAGAGAGACAGACAGGCTCGTCTCAAGCTGCAGTTGTGTAGTAAATGTTTTACCCAGTGCTGCTCAAGGATCAGAGTAAGGGATACTAGTGAAGAAAAGAAATGTGGGCCCCTAAGGAACCATAATGTTCAAGGTAAAGGTGGTTATGCAGGTTAAGCTACAGGGCTGGATCATTAACCAAATGTATTGAATTGCTGGTATTACGACACTCTGTCAGATCTAAATGTACGCACACTGCAAGTTTCAGTTAAAGCAATAGTTTGACATTTTGGGGGAATACGCTTATCTGCTTTCTCGCTGAGAGTTGGATGAAAAGATCACCACCACTCTCATATCTTTACAATGAATATGGAGCTACAGCCAGCAGCCCGGTAGCTTAGCTTAGCTTAGCTTAGCTTAGCATCAAGACTGGAAATAAGAGAAAAGGGCTAGCCGGGCTCTGTCAGAAGGTAACAAAATCCCACCAGCAGCAGCTCTAAAGCTCAGTAATTAACACTTTATATCACATTTGTTTAAGCCGTACAAAAACTGAAGTATAAAAACAACAATTTGCCATTTTATGAGGGGTTATTAAGTACTGGACTGGACTATTTCTTGGCTAAGTTTTCGTTGTGTCCCTGGCAACCAATCCCGGCCAAGAAATAGTCCGGCCCACTTAAAGCAGCGAATTAACGTTTTTTTGTACGGCTTAAATAAATAAATAAAGATATAACGTGTTAATAAGTGAGCTTTAGAGGTGCTGGTAGGTGGATTTTGTTACCTTTTGACAGTGGTAAGCAAGCTGTTTCCCCCTGTCTTTATGCTAAGCTAATAGGCTGAAAGCTCCAGCTACATATTTATCATACAGTCATGAGAGTGGTATCGAGCTTCTCATCTAACCATTCGCTGCAAGAAAGCGAATAAGTGTATTCCCCAAAATGTTGAACTATTCTTTTTACAGGGGTCATCGAGTGATCGTATTGCCTGTAACCTGAAAGTTACTGTCACTTACTGAAAGTCTCATGCTCCCCAGAGGTTGATCTCTTTGCCAAAACGTAAACGTATCTCATAATATAAGGTGATAAAACTCTTTTGATTTGAATGACTTTTCCTTTTAGTGCCGCCCTCACAGCAAACTTTAATTATCACCACAATATTTGCTCTGCTCAACATGTTTGTATCGCACCTTTTAGCGGTCAATGGCGGGGATTTAGACTTCTATTCATGTTCCTTTTTTTAAATTGCTCTCTAAGGCCTTTTGGATACATATGGGCCCTGCATGGCTATGGTTGCTATAGCTAGTGAGACAGACGTTCAACATGTTTGTGTCCGTGAAACATTTAGCGTCACGTAGAATCATGACATGCGAACCAAAACACAATATCTATGATTGCCTTATTTCATTTGTGATAATCAGAGGTGCATAGCAGGACATCAGCTGCTGTGATCTGAGTTTACAGGATCAGCGAGTGCTGCTCTTCATTTTAGAATGACTCATCTTGCAGTGTAATTGCCTTAAACATGGACTGTATTGCTGTAATTGTTATTTTTATGAGGTGGCGGGCTAAACATTAAGGCCAAGCGATGATTTCAGATTGTTATTTTGGCCAACGTTTCTCCGTCTGGGAGCGCAAGTTCCAGCTAAACTTCCTCAGCCATTATATAAAAATACTGTTTAGATTTAGTTTATTGCCATTATAAAAATATGTGGTTTGTTACTCCACTTAACTCCACTCTGCTTCTCCATGTGAATCTGCAGATATCTGTTCTCAGGACGCTACAAAGCAGCTGAGAAGGACAGATTTTGAATTAATGTGCTTTTTCAGTGTAATTCCAGTCATGCAACTCTACAATATCTAAAATAAGTATTTGCTCCTGTTGCGTGACATTCAGAGAGGGCGAGTTCCTCTCTTTTACAGATATCATGCGGTCAGCAAGCATGAAACATGAGTTTTCTGCACTTTATATGGCATAAAAGCACAGCACGACTGTACATAAGATGCTCATTCCTGTGCCATTACTAAAGATAAAAGCTTATGATGATACACCAGGAAGAGGCTGTTAGTCATTTGAGTTTTGTGGTTTGGAATAGGCATGCTGTTGAGGTTTTGCACATGGCTGCAGGGATCCAAAATCTTCTCTAGTCTGCTAAGACTTAGTGGGTTTATTGGTACTGGATGAGGGGCGCTTCCTCCTAAGACAAAATATGAATGAAAGGCTGTAAAACAAAGCAGTGCTCAAGAAATACGATGAGGACAAACTCACAGAAATCCCACAGACAGATTCGTCGTCGCACAGTATTTGGCTTGAAGGGAAGTGGTTTTTAAACACAATGGCGTTGATGGAGCAGAAAAACCACATTAAGTTAGATCAGGACCCTGCAAGACAGAGATGGCAGCTAACGCCCCCCTCCATTTCCCGCAGAGGTCCAATCAAAGCCAGCGAGCTTCACCCGCCCTTTATCAATTAACCACCATATGACAGTCCAACATCCGTCACGCCAACACTTTTATTTTGACGATTTTTTTTGGCAGCGTGGAGAACAGAGTGGCAGAGGGCGGCGTGAGGTCAGGTTTCCACGGCAACTGTCAACCTCCAATCCCCCCTCCAGCTGAACACCCTCTTTCATCGCCATGGCAGCGGAGAGGCCCTGTTTCCCAGGGGACGAGGGGAGTGCGGGAGGGAATGTGAGACGGCGAGAGGGAGGGAGAGAGGGCAAACAAGTTTTGTGAAAACACAGTAATCCAATATGGCCGCCATTGTGTGTGAGCTAACGGCGGCTAAAGCTGGCTTCTTGGTGAGAGGCGATACAGTCGGGCGATGATTAACCTCGGCCGAGACCTGGACGTGATATAAGAACACAGAGGTGAAACTAAAGCCTCAGTTTAGTGGGTTCATGTGTTTCAGTGTCACTCGGTGGGCAGATCACAGCTCTCAGTGTGCCAGGGTGAGAGGTGTGATTCCCACAGGAGCCAACACATACAGGGACATGTTACGTCACTTCTGTCCAATTAAACTGACTGATACACCATCCCGAAACCTGATACTGAGCCTGATGGTCTTTGAGGGACATCCTCATTTTTCAGCGATTCCCTCACAGTTTTATTCTTGACAGGTTGGAAACATTTAGATCATCAAAACTTTACATTTAAACCAGAGCTGAAACAATCGGCCGATTTAATTCTATTTGAAGGAAACATGCCAAACATTTGCACCAAGAATGAATTTGTTCACCAAGAATGGCTTCCAAAATGAAAACAATACATATATACATGTGAATCCTCCTTTGTATTTTTATTGATGTCCATTAATGACACATGGAACTGCGTATCTTTACAGTCTGTGTATGATCCTGATCCACAGCAGATACTGATGGGAAACAAGTCAGTGTTTCAAAGTTTTAACCATCACTTTCTTTTTCTCTTTCTCTTTCAGATCACAGCCACCTCCGCTCTCCCCTGCTGCGACTCTCCCACCCACCGTCCTCTCCCACCCCTCTTCCTCCTCTTCTCCTCCTCTCCGTGGCCTCCCTTCTCCTGCTCCCTCCTTGTCGGCCTCCAAGATAGATTCCCTCAGGAGTAAGGTTGACCTGCTCAAACTGCCCCTGGCCCTCTCCACCAAGTCCATCTCCGAGCGCAAGAGCCAGCTGGGAGGAGTCGGCGAGCAGCGCGGCACGGGAGGAGGAGGCGGGGCCCGCAAAGCCCGCTCACCGCCGACCCGAGACATGGACAACGAGTCGCAGTACTCGGGCTACTCATACAAGTCCTCCCACTCCCGAAGCTCCCGCAAGCACAGGTAGATATAACACGGGTCGCACAGATTACTTCATTTTAACATGATCTTTCTCTTGCTGGCTCTTTAAGTACCTTTTTATGTGTTTGTTTCCACTGGTGGAGACCATTGATCTCACCCAAAGGAAAGCAAAGGCCTGTGCACAAGCTGCCAGTTTAACTCATTACCAACAAGCAGGTTTCATTCTCTGACTCTGACCTGTAAAATTTAGATAAATCATTTGCTGAGTTCTCAGTGTTGGTACTTTTTAGGCTTGATGTCCTAAGTGTTCTTACTGCTGGCGAGTTTGAAGGATAGAAGACCACAATATGTCACAAAATCTACATTTTGAAGTATCTACATCTACAGCAACATAACTAGAGCTTTTTTGTTTTTGTTTCAACAAATCCTCTCAAAATTAATTTTTAAAATTTTTCCCCCCCCAATGTTTCTAAATAAATATAACCCAGTCGCTGTCCAAAGAAAACCATGTATCTTCAAATTTGGTCATTTTTAATTTTTCAGATAAACTGAAGGACGAAGTGTTCCTTAATGGTTTGAGACAATTCCCCAGCTTCTCTAGCCAAATCAACCATTTTAAAACCCACTGGGTTAGCTGAAAAATGCATTGCCACAAAGCTGAAACGAGGCTTCTCGGCTCATGGGAAGTTGGAGATGGTGATGGTGAACAAAATTTGGGCTAAAACTGAAGGAGCAGGAACCAAGGATGTTTGTTCAAATCAGTGTCAATGACGAGTAAATCTGTTTTGGGAATCTGTATGTGTAGTAAATATACTAAAGCTGGTTAAGATACTAAAGCACTCCCCGAACATGCTTCATGAAAACATCTCTCGCAGGCAGAGTTAAAAGAAAGTAAGTACAGCTACACAGCCAGTAACCCTGTGTGTCGTCGTGTCGTTTGTCTTCCAGGGATCGGAGGGATCGCCATCGCTCTAAGAGCCGAGACAGCAGCAGTCGTGGAGACAAATCGGTCACCATTCAGACTCCTGGAGAGCCGCTGCTGGATGCTGAGTCGACCCGCGGAGACGAGAGGGTCAGTCACGCTGCTTTCTTTGCAGAGTTTGTAAAAGATTTTAAAGCCACACTTGGTAATCCTCCACTTATGAATTATTATCCTTTTACCAACTAGAAACTATAATTTCAGGGTTCGTACAAAGTCTTGAAAGTTTGGAAAATGCTTAATTTTAATTGTTACTTTTTCAAGGTTAGGAATATGCTTGAATATAGTCCTTGAAAAATGCTTGATTTTTAAAATGAATGAAATTGAAATGAAACGATCCCATCGTCATATTTGTTTGTTGTCTCCTGGCATTTATAGGAACAATTTAGATGTGGTGATAAAGAGTCTGGAAATTTTTGGTTTAGGTACCTTGAAAGTGCTTGAATTTTATTCTTAAAAAGCCGTACGAACCCTGTAATTTACAGATCCTTTTTGTCCTATCAGAAATTTAGTTTGCTATGTTATTTTCTGTCCTGCATGGCACTGTTATTACCAGGGTTACAGGTTTTTGGTCACACTGGAGCTATCCATGCCAAACTTAATGTTCCTTAAATAAATGTTTGACTAAGGTTAAACACACCACTTGGTCAACACAAATAGGAGTTTCCACAAATGGCCACATGGATAAAGAGAAGAGGTTGAGGGGTTGATTCCTTCCAAAACTTCATAGAACATTTTAACTTATCTGGAATTATGACAGAGTTTAGGGACAAAAGAAAGGATTAAAATATCTGAAATGATGCTTTTATATTTGCTCAGGCTTTCCTTACCTCCTAAACATGCCTTTCATACAAACATTGTGGGTTTCTGCCTTTATTGCAGAATAGATTCTCACCAGTTGTTTGATTAATTGCTTAATTGTTACTCTATAAAAGCCCTAGTCAGATCTGGTTAGTCATTTTATTCAATTATCAAGTAAAAACACCAAACATGTCTTGGTAAAACCTGCAGAAAAAGCTCAGATAAGCTTGTATTTCTTCATTTTGATTTCTTACCTTTTCAGTAAAGCACTTGAGTTCTTGTATTCAGCTTTTTTGCGTTATTTTGTAGCTTTTATAGGTGGTGAAAATGAACCCTAAACACACAAATCTTTATATCTTTCTCTTTGTCTGGCAGGATGATAACTGGGGCGAGACCACCACGGTCGTCACCGGCACCTCAGAACACAGTATCTCTAACGAGGACCTGACCCGCGTCACCAAAGAATTGGAGGAGTCGACTCCGCTGGAGTGCAAGCGGTTCGTTGGCCCGGCTCTGGGAGGCTGCCTGAGTTTCTTCGCCCTGGTCACGCCTTTAGCCTTCCTCATCCTGCCGCAGGTCCTGTGGCGTGATGCCCTCGAGCCCTGCGGCACGCCCTGCGAGGGCCTCTACGTCTCTCTGGCCTTCAAGCTCCTGGTCCTGCTCATCTCCTCCTGGGCGCTGTTCCTCCGGCCTCCTCGCGCCACACTCCCGCGCTTCTTTGTCTTCCGCTGCCTGCTGATGGTGCTGGTGTTCCTGTTCGTGGCGTCGTACTGGTTGTTCTACGGCGTGCGGGTGCTGGAGCCCAGGGAGAGGGACTACAGGGGGATCGTGGAGTATGCTGCCTCGCTGGTGGACGCCCTGCTCTTCATACAGTACCTGGCTCTGGTGCTGCTGGAGGTCCGTCACCTGCAGCCGGCCTTTTGCCTCAAGGTGGTCCGGAGCACGGACGGAGCCAGCAAGTTTTACAACGTGGGCCACCTCAGGTTAGTGAGACGGCCAACATCATGCTACAGAGTTCTTGATACAGTAAACTTGATATAGTAAATAATAGTTTGAGACATAATATTATAGATCCAGATGTGTATTTTAACACTGCCTCCATTCAATGCATGACTGTAAACTGGGTTAAAGTGTTTGACTTCTTTTTGATAGTGAGTACAACATCTGCACAGAAGATAAGCCCATGCACATTCACTCCCTGCTTAGATACAAGAATAACCCTATATGGAAATACTATTGGCTGTTATTATCATGGGATGATACAGTTTACAGTCAGCAGCTGATGTTAGACGTGTACTTACTGTGGCGGTGATGATTGACTCGCTGTCTTATAGTATCCAGCGGGCAGCTGTTTGGGTGTTGGACCGTTATTACAGCGACTTCTCCGTCTACAACCCGGCCCTGCTCAACCTGCCCAAGTCCATCCTGTCCAAGAAGATGACCGGCTTCAAGGTTTACTCCCTGGACGGTAAATAAACCCTCGTCACGGCTCTGACGCCTGTTTTCTAATCCATAACTCCCATCTTTTTTCTGGACTGTTATTGCCATTTGTCGGTCTACGTCAGAACCAGATGGAAACCTTAAAGCAGCTAAAGGTCATTTGCAACTATTTTCTTCACTCAGATCTGCGTGAGGCAAATGTTACATACCTGAAACTAATCTACCTGCATCAGCTAATAAATACCTGAAATGCAATCTGCCAATTCCTCCCTCTGCATGTGTTGTCTTGCAGAAAACCCCACCAATAACTCCACAGGCCAGTCCCGGGCCATGATAGCAGCTGCTGCCAGGAGGAGAGACAACTCCCACAACGAGTTCTACTATGAGGAGGCCGAGATGGACCGCAGGGTCCGCAAACGCAAGGCCAGGTCAGATGGATGCTAGTTACTTATAAATACCTGGTATGATCTGACGGGGGGGTGGTTGCTGTGATGTGTGATTTGGTGGCAGGAGGCAGACAATGAAAATGAGACACTTCCAACAACAACAACTTGTGGTCTCTGTCTGTGCGTGGAGAGATGGAAACCCACGACTAAAGCAGTCGTTTGAGGCTGAACACTCACTATGGGATTTTTTTTTTTGTCTGACCCCATGTTTTAGTTTGCCTGCAGGTATCATTTACACCTTAATGCCAGAATAGCTGGTACACTCGAAGAAGAGTTGAGGACATGGGGCGCCATATTACAAGACACAGTTTGTTTGCCAGTACACAAAAAATGATGTATGTTTTGGATCTTTCTCCTCTTGTTTTACACGTAAATTGTCCCTTTGCCTCCCAGTGGAAAACAGGAGAAGACGGAGGGTACGCAAGGGAGAATGTGAACGGTTGAATATACTGGCATCAGCTAATGTGTTGGCCAATAAGTAACAAAGAATTTACGTTTGCGGTAATTTAGAAACGGCGTCTTAAACAGCTCTTAAAATTGTTTTAAGTTATAAAATGAATATTAGCACATATTTCCTAAAAAGATTTTTTTCAAACTAGCCAGCATGCATATTGTGGTGACAGATGCTGCCAACATTTCATCAGCCAGAGTGACACAATCGGCACGCTGTCCTGCAGATATCAAGCATAAATTTGTGGCGCTCGGGAACAGCAGGTCAACTTGTGTATTCTGTGCCAATGCCTGTACTGAACCTGTCTCGAGTCCGCCATGTGGGTAAATGGACACTGGCTCTCACTTATTTTCATTGTGCTAGCAGTTTGTCTTTGTTTATCTCCACCTTGGCTTCCAAACTCACGCAGTCATAATAAAGAATCTTCTATTTGTTGAGAAATAACCACATAGCTGACAATGTCTCTAACGATGCCTTTTCTCATCCTTCTAGGTTGGTTGTGGCGGTTGAAGAGGCGTTCACACACATCAAGCGTCTCCATGAAGACGAGGTCGCCTCGAGCCCCAAACACCCGAGGGAGGTGATGGATCCTCGGGAGGCGGCTCAGGCCATCTTCGCCCCGATGGCCCGAGCCATGCAGAAATACCTGAGGACCACCCGGCAGCAGGCCTTCCACAGCATGGAGAGCATCCTCACACACCTGCAGTTCTGCATCACTCACAACATGACGCCCAAGGTAAAAGATACAGAAAACCTGAACTTACTCGAGACTTTTATTCAACCACGTAGCCCCATTGATCGCAGCAACCAGGGTCGTAGCTGCTTCTGAGGACGCTGACGTTCTTGATATTGTTTTTGGGATTGTGGGCCTTTACATTTTGTAGTTACAAAAAACTTTAACTTAATAAGACGAACACATGTAGATTGTAAAATGCATCAGCAGCCAGAAGAGAGCGCACACAGTTTCTGCAGCAACTATTTGAAATCACAAAAATAGACCAAATTTTGCAATTTTGACCAAACTGCAGACAGCTGCAGGCAGAGGGAGCGGCACACATAAAAGCTCTTTTACCCAGTTCAGTTGATGTAGTTTAACACAGCAACAAGAATACTTGACTATTAAAATGTGTCTTCCAGTGTTTCCATGATAATTAAGCTCCTACATCCTCCCTGTCAGGCTTTCCTGGAGCGTTACCTCTCCCCCGGCCCCACCATGCAGTACCAGCAGCAGAACGGCAGGGGGCGCCAGTGGACTCTAGTGAGCGAGGAGCCGGTGACCTCGGCTCTGCGTCAGGGTCTGGTCTTCTCCCTGCGTCGCCTGGACTTCTCCCTCGTGGTCACGGTGACACCGCTCCCCTTCCTCCGGCTCGGGGAGGAGTTCATCGACCCAAAGAGCCACAAGTTTGTCATGAGGCTGCAGTCGGAGACCTCGGTGTGACCCCCTTTTTAAAAAATTTTTTTTAAAGAGTCTCCTTTCCCCCCCACCCTGTCCTCTCTTCGTGCTCGCTCCTGCTGGATCACCCCCTTGCGGCGGGACATGTGGAGGCCACGTGGTCCATTCCCATCCAATTATTTCCCCTGTCTGTGACAAAGAAACCATTCAAGGAGAGGAGAGTCTGGATCCTCCTTCCTGTTTTGTGATCATCACAGATGCTCTGATATCAAAACTGTGATCAGCTCAACGATTGTCCAAACCTGGAATCAAACGGATGCCTTGACTTTTTCTTTCTCTGTGATGTGAAGTCTTTTTCTTTACAACACACTGTAAAAAAAACACTTTTTTTTCTACAGGGGACTTTTTGTCTTTGCCTCTTCTTTTGCTGTAACCACTGGACTACTTTACTGTGCTGACTCAACACACGAACACCAGAGGAGGGTGATTACATCACATTTGTCACTTCCTCTTCCTCTTTCTTGTGTTTTTAAAAAACAGACCGACTGGAGCTCAGCTGCAACGCTGGTGTACCACTGCCTTTTGGTTCCCTGTCTGTACTGTTTTGTTTGAGATGACGAGGACTGTGTTTTATATTAAAGGGTGTGACTTGTTTTTTGTTTTTTTTACTTACAGAATGTAGCATTATGTGCATTGAATTAACACGTGGCTTTTCTGCGGCCTGAAGGCCAAAATGTCTATTTTTTTTTTTCTTTTTTATCCGACTGTAAAGAAAAATGGAAGTACATTCCTAAGTTGTTGCTACTCCAGACTCTGTATTTTCATGATTGTCTAAATATGCAACTTTTGTTTTATTCTACACTGGCATTTTTACTATTCATTTTACAGTTTTAGCAAGAAGACTAAACAAAGACCCCATTAACACGTTTTTATTAACTTGCAATCTGTATCTGCATATATTATCTGGGTAAGAATGTTAAAGCATGAGCCTGGTGTTATTCTGAATTATTCTTATTGTCAACAAATCTCATGAAAAGACCAGAAAACCAACAATGTGTCAGTCTGTCTCTATATTCTCATTCCCACTGAAGTTGTAAAAACGTATACTGTCATTTCAAAAAAATAATTTTAGCCTTTTGGCACTGTAGTTTCTATCAAACACTAACTATAACAGGAGTCAGGGTTTCGTACAAAGTCTTGAAAGTTTGGTAATGAAGAAACATCACACAGTGTGACTCATTGATGTGTTCTTAATAGTTTTATATCAGGCTGTGGATACACACACAATACCTGTTAGGAGGATCAATTCATTGTTTGGTTTAGTGTTTTCATGGAATTTATTGGGAGTAAGAGAAATATCGCCAGACTTATCCTTTTAATGTGTAAATGCATGCAGAGCTGCTGGATCGGCTAGACCATACCTGGAGGTGGTCTGGATTGCGTTGTGATTGGCTCAGGTCAGCCAGGTGTGCCTGCAATCTGTACAGTTTCTTTCCACATTTAAAAGAATAAATCACCCCAACAAGCTGAAAGGCCACCTAACGCCGCCACTTCCTGCTGTCTCAAGCTGCCCGGCGAGGACGCACGATGGCTCCCTCTGCAGAGGGGGAGGATAAGTGAAGCCTGGAAACGGCGCTCTCAGCCCGAGGTCCACCTTTACTCGTTGTTTACAAAGCTTTGCGTTCCTCAGTGGAGTTGCTCAGCTGTCATTGCGATGGTTTAGTTGTTATCACGTGGAGGAGGAGGCCATCTTTGAACAGAGACTAGGGTTACAACCTCCACCTCACATATGACCACACTTAGGTCTGATTACATTTATCTCCATGACAAGTGAGCAACTCTATCCGCTGACAAATATTTGGTTTTGGTTTTCTAATATAATGTATTTAGAATAATACAGCGTATCTGGTTTGTCAAAGATAGATCGATTAAAGTCATCGTTGTCTCTTGGTGTTTACACAGGAGACGGAGGCATTCAATATCTTATATTTTTATATACATGAACAAACGATCGATTAAAATCTTTTCAGAAAGTAGACAAGGTAAAAAGACACCAAACAAAATCACCTCATAAAAGACGACGGTTGTAAAACAAAATGCAAATATTAATGAAAAAGGAAAATACAATCAGGCAGCCATTATTGGGCCTTTGTCATGCCATGAGATGTCATTGAAAGCTTTGGAAATGACAAGTAAGTTTGACCTTGGGATGAGAATTTGTGTTGTGGTTTTGTCCTTGAACACACCACGTTTTTTCACCTTGTTTCAAGTCCCTGAGCTCCACCTAGCCAGTTAGCATATTTATATCCAATCACAATGCAGAATTGAGACGAGGAGAACTTATTAATACCAGGTGTAAATGCAAAAGCCTGCGATCAGACATCATTGTCCAGAAACAGATCACATGTTAAAACCAGGTGTAAATGGGGTCATGGTCTGTTCCGGGCTTCTTTTTTTGTTTTTTAAACAATGTACACATAAGAAATTCACTCCTGAGCAGGCAGCTGTAGTTAAACTATGAGCTGACTTATGTGGTTTTTATGCATTTCAACAAAAAATAATCCCCAAACCAGACAGACGTGTGATTGTAACTCCTCTGTGTAGCAGTAGCGCGTCACCGCCTCGCCTTGTGCCACGAGCTGAAACGCGCACAGTGGACATGCTGCCTCCATCCTTACTTACTCGGCCTTAACTCTCCAGATGTGGAGGGACGAAGCAATGGGGGCACATCTGTCCTCGCACTGACTCCTCCTTCTCCAGGTCCCCGAAACTTAAACTGTAACGCTGAAACACGCCTGATGTTGAGACCTGAGCCCCTCTGTTGTGTGTTGAGCCACAACACGACTGACCGTTTGCTTTCCTTGCCAGTGGCAACGTGGTTTGAAAAGCCCTTTACATTTCTAAACAAATATCCAAATACCAGGTCCAATGTGTGTGACGTTTCATCCGAGGGATCAGAGTGCAGATGTTTTTAAAAAATAACGCATGCTAGAGTTATTTCGGGCTCCAAAACTTTTTTATAATAACTTGTTTTCTATCATTTTGAAGGTGCCTAAGTTATGACGATGCAATTTTTTCCGAATGTTTTTTACTTTTGAAAAACAAGTGGCTTGTGAAAAAAAAAGTTTGTAGATTTGTCTTGCATTTTCCTCCTTTTGGTAACCGTAGCTTGTATAGTGTGTTAGGCCAGTTTTCCATCATTAAACCATTTATTCCTTATATGTCTTCTTTTTGTTACTTAATTTTGGAGCGTGGGAAACTTTTTTTAAAAAGAAGTCTTAGAAGAGGAATTACATGCAGAAGCTGATTCAATATAAAAACTTGCCACCTGTGTTTTGATATTTGTGGTCTTGAGACATAGTGTCTGACAGGTTCTTCTTTCTGTCGTAAGGTTTCTGTAATCCTGTTGAAAGCATCGCGTCACTGGATTTGAGCACTTCTCACTAAAGAGGAGGAGGAGTGTGTTTCAAGAGTTTTAGAGGAACTTCTCTGAAGAGGGGATGGCAGTGTGGTAGGCGTGTGGTTTTCACAGCTTCAAAAAAAAAAAAAAACGGACAGTGAGCCCCGGGCTTCCTGTTCGCTGCTGCTCACTTCAGAGGTTTTTCTTTAAGAGATCACACAGGCAGCCGACAAGGGAGCATCACATCAGACCTTCCATCTTATCTGCAGCCCTCCTGGTAAGGTGGTGCGAGCGCTCCTTATCACTGATCAATCCCACCTGCACTGGTGAGGACTTGCAAGTGTCATTTCTTTGAGCTCTTTGTGGGAAGATTTTTAAGGCACCTGTAGCACCGAAAACTCTTAGTTAAACAGTGAGTGGACAAAACGGCGACAACATGTCTGCTGGAGGTGATGGTGGTGGTGGTGAAGGAGGAAGACTTGAGATGATGTGTTTTTTCTGTGTGTAGAGGCCATTGGAGACATGAACATATGTTACATCCTGGATGGGATTCTCATCCTTTACGGCATCATTCTCACCGTCTTATACTGCAGACTGAGGGTAAGACAAACAGGAACAACACACACACACCCATTATGAATGTTATAAAGTGCAGAACTGTTCCTTGTGTTCTTCAGAATCATAATGCTGACAAAAAATATGATTATATACAATATTCCGAGAGTTTCTCAAAAATTCTCTACATTTTGAGCAGAAAAAGTCCTGAAAATGTTCCACCAGCTTATAAAAATGTAGATTATTCTGTCGTAACTCCCGCTGTATTTTTCTAGATAAATAAGTTTTTACTTTCATGTTCATTGTGGCAACTTTTTTCAATCGTTTACCAATTTTAGAAGCATATCCTCTTGAATATTTCAGTACTTTTACCAGTTAAATCTCACACATTAGAGTTTAATTTACACCCCATGATGAATATTGTGTGAATCACTCAATCATGAGCTTCCTGATTTATTTTTGACAGATGAGTCCGGTCAGCAAACCACCTGCCAATCTCCCTGAGGTAAAATTAAAGTTGTATATCTATATTATTGTAAAACAGTTATGGTTTAGTGAAATGTTCTTGGGAAAAGGGCTTAGTTTTGTGGAATTTTGCCCTCAAACGCATGTAGTTCTGCTTTAAAACCAACCTCAGTCTATCATTTCCTGTAAGCTTGAGCTGACCACCAACCTACATTATTTATACACTGTATACACACTCACAGTTTCCACCAACGTTTCTTCACACAAAAGAAATGTCAGATCACACTTCCTGCTATTTCTTCTACGCATGCAGAATGATATCGAACTGATGCTAAAAGCTTAGAGTAAATAAAATGACCTTCATCTGTTGTGTTTATTAAGAAATGAGTGTTACTGAAGCACACTTGATCATTCCTTTGAACTGTTTCCATCCCACAGAAGCAGCCTGCAGAGGGAGGCATCTATGCGGTGAGACTTTTCATTCTAATGCTTAAAAAGACATTTAAAAAGGCACACAATGGAAAAGTGACAGATTACCGAACAGTGGATGGTAAAGCACTATCTTTTTTTTTAGTTTTCTTTTTTTTTTTATTCACCTACCTGGCTGTCAGAAAGAAAACAAAATCACACTCAGTGCAGGAAATACTCACTGCATTGTTGTTGTAGAAATGTATTTTACACTTTTTACATCAGGTATTTTTTTTACTTCTCACTATTTTGGTGTCTGTGTCCTGCAGGGTCTGACGGTTCACAATACTGATACCTATGAGACCATCAAAATGGATAAAAAGCCGATTGTCTGATCAAAGACGATCTGGTGCAGGGAGGATGCTGAGCACAGAAACACAGTGTTGAATCTCTCGAAGCTTTATACTCTATACTAACTTGTGGCGGGTGTGTGCATAAAGTTTATATGCATGACTTTTCTCCCTTTGTTTTCCTTGTAAAAATACTGCTTTTATTTCTAAACTTTGTGTCATGCATGCATGAAATGTTAAAATTAAATTAATTTAACAATTTACTATAATAAAGTGTCTGTCGGTGTGTTTTCAGCGCACGTCGCTCCGTGTTTCACAGCTGGTTTTTACCCAAAGTTACTAAGGAAAGAGAAGTTTAAATGTAAGTTTTGTTTCTGTTCATGGAAACTTTTTTGGTAAATTAAGGACTTCACTTAAAATATGTTAACCTCATAAGTAGGGGGTGCAACTAATGATTATTTTTATTAACAGTTAATCTGCTCATTTCCTGGAGCCCGAGGTGACGTCAACTGTCTTTCCTTCCCTAAACTATTTTTAATTGTTTTAGTATGATATGTGATATGCTCTGTTTATGGCAGAAAACAGCAACATTTGTAACATTACATGTTCATTTTGTTAACTTTTTTCATAGCATCTCAATTTTAGGAGGAAATCTCACACCAAAATTTTGTTTAAATCATCGAAACAACATAAACAATTAACCAGTATTTAGAGTATTCATTTTGAGCATCCAGACAGTAAATATAACATCTCTTTTCACGTCTCAAAAATTATAGCAACTGCAGAGGACAATCACTGACTTTCACTGTAAAAAGTGTCTGTTTCATTCAACCTGTGTCTCGCCCTCTTATTTACATAGAAACAGAACTGGAAATGTATTCAAAACAGATTCATAACAGCCTGCGCACTCTGGCTGTGTACTGTTTTCCCTGAGGCGCTTCACAGCGACACAAGAAACTCATTAAATCATCCAGCGATCTGTTGCAACATACTCACCTTAACCTGTGAAGCAAGACAAGATTGAAATACTCCCTTTTTGGGGTCACAGCTGCATTTGCATACTGAAGAAATCAGTATTTATTAGCCTTTACATACCATGTTTTCTGGGTTGTTGTTCATATTATCATTGTCATTAAACATTTCACAATGTGTCACAACAATTTCTTTCTTGCAACAAGACAATAAATGTATTTGAATCAACCTTTTTTGGCTCGTGTGCTGCTCTTTTATAGGGTCTAAGCTCTGAATACTCTCTTTGCACTTTTCATTTAACTGTAAAATTCAACACAGATTCATTTGAATTTAAGCTGAAACTCCTGCTCAGGAGGAGTAAGGAGATGGCTGCAGCAGAGGTGTTTCACTCAGCATGCTGTGTATATTTTGGGGAGAAAAAGCCTTGTGAAATACATCCATCTAAATTAAACCATCTGGTGTCATCAGCTTGAGTCAACAGAGAAACTGCTGAAACAACAGGAGCATCTTCCTGTCAGAGATAAAGAGTCATTTGGAATTTCACACAAAATGATACTGCGTTCAAGTCCTCCTGGGAAACTCAAGCTTGTGAAAGTAAGAATTGTAAGTAGCCTACCACGTGTGGCAAAACCACTTCAACACACCACCACAACGTTTTGGAGAAATGGATGTTGTAGGGATTTTTATATATTTATAGATATAACCAAAAGCTAGTTTGGTACAAAAACAAAACAGCAAAACCTTTTTAATACTACCAAGCAGCCTGGCAGTGCCTATTTTTCTAAACAATAACAACTCTTACAACTAGCCTACAGATGTGTTTCCATGATTTTTTTTGCTATTGAAATGTCCACCATATCGAAAGGCAGAGCTCACATACAATTAAGCACCTCCTACTGGTAATTACAACATTTTGGGGCATTTGTGTGTTCTCATTTGGTAATTATGAAAGCCTATTTCCAAGCAGGGGTTGAAGGAAGATTCAAAGCTGCATAATCAGAAATCAAAGAAGGAAGAAGAAGAAAATGTTTGCTCAAGACATAGTGCTAAATAAATAGAAAAATACTCATACAATGCTAGAAAATTAAAGGTTTGTGTCACTTACAAGCTCTTTTAAAAGGCATATGCTGCATGTTTGTTGCTGACGTAGAGTAAACTGAAAAAGTACTTTTACTCACTGGCCTTCTGCTGACGCCTCTGTTGGAGTGCATCGTGAAACCATGTGACTTTCACTATCTATTATTTTATCTGTTGTTTTTTCTTATGTTTTCTCATTTCTTTTGTCCTGTTCTTTTCTCTGTTGTGTGAAAAGTGCTATAAAGTTAAGTTGACAGATTATTGTGAACATTTGTTTAAATAAATAAAATCTAAACACATCAGCGTGTTAAGCAGCAGGATGTCTTTTCTTGTGTGTCTGGTTTTTTATTTTTATTTTCTGACATGATGTTAGAAGAACTCAATTCTGCTAAAAAAAAAACTGTAACCTCTCACATGTCCGACTTTCTCAACACCACGTTAAGGCGGCATAAACGGGCGTGTCCAGCTAGAGAAGTGGGCGGAGCCGCGGCAGACAGGTGTAGGTGGTCCAACCTGTGCTTCTACCTGTGCGTGACAAACGGGGACAGGTGTCTGTTGGGTCAATACACGCTTTATTTCTTTTTTTTTTTTTGCGTTCGCTCAAATACATTTCCGTGTGTCCTTTCGTCTGTTTCCATTTACTTCTCTGCTGAGTTGTTCTTCCAGATGCAGCAGAGCACTCGAAATGAATTTCATGCAGTTTACAAGTTGCACTAAACAATATTCAGCTCGTGTCAGTGGACACCAGTGGAGGATTTTTATTTTTTAAGCATCACATATGAGCTTTGAAGAGAAAGGGAAACACCTGTCGCACCTGCCTACCTGCTGCTGGACTCCTACCTGGCGCGAGAACTGGGCTTCCAGTCTGAACTTAATGCACATATCGATAATGAAAGCTTAAAACACAGTTTTATCAGCCGAGACAGGAAGTTGATTAAGACCAGCTTTTATTTTTTGGACTACAGATGGAGTTGACCGGGCAAAGAGCAAAATGTGTGGCGCTGCTTTTACTAGTTGGTGAGTTTTCTGTTACATTCATTTACATGACAATTCACTGTCTGTGTTATGCAACCTTCACTGTCTGCACCGTAGACTGTGTATAAATACATATATATATAAAGAGAGAGAGAATATTAAAGTTTAATTTACTGTGACAAAAGTGTCAAAAATACCAAAAATAGTGACTGTAATATTCCTAAAATTGAGTTGCAGTATGTCTGATACTAAATATCGAGTTAACAGTAACCTTATTGCATTTTCTACAGAGTCACTAATATACCTTTTAATATTTCTATAATCTCGGAAGGATTTATAGCGAGCAGGCTGGTAACTTTCAAAAGAGAAGTTGCAAGTTGATCTACAGGAAAAGTAAAAGGGGAAAGGTGGAATAGATAGCAACCTCATTTTGCTTCATGGTAACTTTCATTTCCCATTCTGTACCTATAATAACATTATAATATTCCTGTAAGCACCTGGAGGGAGGCTGTGAAAAAAATCCTATAATATCTGTATAATATTTCTGTAATATTCCCATACGGAAATGTGGCCTATAGGATAACTTCACTTTCCTTACTTACTGTCTAAATCTGTCTTTGGTCATTGTTACAGTCTGAATATTGTTGTCTGTAGTTACACTAAATGGCCAAAAGTATGTGGACACCCCTGATCTCGGTGGAACAGAGCATTTCCGTCTCATTTTTGATGTGTGGTGGTGTATTTTTCGTTTTTTCTGTAGATAAATTTGACCAGACATTAAAGACGGCCAAAAGTATGTGGACACCCATGTCTACTGTTACAAGGCCCTTCAGTTCCAGCGAAGGGAAATCTAAATGTTTTTGTTGCCTGTAGTTACACTAAATGGCCAAAAGTATGTGGACAACCCTGATCTTGGTGATACAGTGCTTTTCGGTCTAATTTTTGATGTCTGGTAGTGCATTTTTCCTTTTTCTGCAGGTGAATGACCAAAAATTTAAGGTGATGTTTCATGAATACAGTATACACTGATCCAGGCCCTTTAGTTCCAGCAAAGGGAAATCTAAATGCTGCATATGCTGATATTTTAGACTGTTGCGTGCTTCCAACCTTGTTCCAACAGTTTGAGGAAGGCCCTTTCTAGTTTCAACAACCTGTTTCAACTCCATGCCAAGCCAGTTCCTTAAAGAAATGGTTTTCTGTGGAAGCGACTTGACTGGCCTGCACAGAGCCCTGACCTCAACGCCATCCAACACCTTTGAGAATTGGAAAAGTCGACTGCTAGCCAGATGTTATCGCACAGCCTCACTGACGCTGTTGTGGCTGAACGGGAGCAAATCCCTGCAGCCATGCTTAAAAACCTTCACAGACGAGTGGAGGCTGGTATAGCAGCAGATTAATACCCGTAGTTTTGGAATGAGATGTTCAGCAACCACATATGGGTATTATGTTTGAGTGTCCACATACATTTGGCCCGTAGTGTATCTGTTTATCCCTGTAGGTGTGAAGAAAGAAGCAGCATAACAGAATGTGGCTCAGTCACATTCTTACTTTTAGTAAAACTTATTGCCCAACCTGCGTCTTCCTGTTTTTGTGACTAACGTGTCGCCGTCTGCTTTTGTTTCCTTATTCAGGCGGAGATTAAACTCAGACAAACCCAGAGGAACCCTGTGCTGCTCCAATTAAAAGAGCAAATGCACATATTAGACTTTTTTTTTCTTTTTTGTTTTTTTTAAACCTGCAACCACAAGTGTGATAAAGTTACTGCCATGAGTGAACAGGAAAAGCTTGTATAGCAGCCTTGTGAACCCGTGTTTGTCTGGAGTGTGTGTGTCGAGTGTTTAACTCTTTGTTTCAGTTTGGTGTTTATCACCTCGGTCTTCATCTCTCTTCGCCTTCCTCTAAAGCCAGTCTCACTCTTCTGTCTGTCCGTCTCTTCCCTTTCTTTCCCTTTATTGTCATGAATGATCAGTCCACACAATTTAACTTCTCCTGCTCTTTTACAACACTCTGACTCTTTTTCTCTCTCAACTCCACAGTTAGGTCACCCACACTGTAGTTCTTTGTTGGCCAAATTTAGACTTTAAGAGTGTGTGTGTGAAGACATCTGTTTCCCCTCTTCTCTGTGTCACCGCTGTGTCCTTCGTGGGACTTTATCTGTGGGAGTTCGCATCCCATATCGACTCTAGTCTAATCATTGATTAAGCTCGTGAATCAGTAACACAGGGGGGACAAAAACGGTGTTCAGCCCAGAAATCAAAGGGCAAAAGTTTGTTTTTTCCTGTTTGACTTGTTGAAGCATTGCTCTCTCACACCCTTTTTACTCATGTTTGTGTGTCAGTCCCACGTTTAGACGTACACTTTTAACCAGGTGTGACAAAAGTACAATCAGTCTTAGTCATTAATCGGCACTGATGCAGAGTTTTTAGGCAGCTCAGTGATATGAGACTACTCAGCCGGAGTAGTGAAGCTGCTATAATCTGCTATTTTGTAAATTTTTTTAATGTGGAAAATGGAGTAACACGCAGTACTGCTGTACAAGACACTGTTTATTAAAGATACGTTTAGGTCACGGGCTTTTGTCAGGCGTCAAATTCACAATATCTTTATGCTAAAGCAACAGGCTGCAGCGACCAATCAAAAGGAGAGCCAGATGTTTAATACCTGAGGCAATTACCACATCCATAATTGATATATAAACATTCTTAAAATGAGACAAACAGCATGCTGTATGTCAAGATCCATAGAATACAAATGAAAATAGGAAAAAAAAGAAGTAGAAGAAGTTTTATCTTATATAAAATATTAGATTGGCAATGCAAAACAAATGATTTTGGTCAATAAGAGAAGTTGAAATAGGGGTCAGGTGATCATACGATAACTTTGAGTCTCATATCCAAACTAGCAACTAACAAATCATCAGCAGACTTCTGAAACATTAAAACAGTATCAACAGAATAATTTATCTTTATAATTAATCTCTTGAATTATGAAGAAATAATAATCTAATATAACACAAAAATACCCAGTTAAAAACCTCTAAAATGGCACCTAAACAATCATATAACAACACGACAGGGAGACATTTCTGCTTTTGAAGAAAGAATTAACACACATAAAAGCACTATTGTTCAAGTTATTAGCACTGTGAGCATGAAGATCCTGTGTTCAAACTGCCCCCCTTTCTTTGTGTACCGGTAGTTTGCATGTCTTCTCTGTGTCTGCATGTCAACAGACAAGCAGGTTGGACGAACTGGCGACCGCCTGTAGGTGTGAACATGTTTGTCTGTCTACACACTGCTGTCTGGGGTATACACCACCTCTCTCGCCCAATGCATTATGGGACAAGGTCAAGCCCTCCTGCGATCTTTAACAGGATGAGGTGTATAGAAAATGGATGGATCGACTGTTAATGTAGCAAGTTAATAAATAAAATGTGTAAAGAGGGAAAGTTGGTTTAGGATTTATATGCAGTATGTACAAATGTCTGCTATTTATTCTATTATAGCTTCATAGATTTATATTTTAGTCTATAAAATGTCAGAAAATGGTGGAAAATGGTCTTCCCAAGTTCCCAGAGCTTAAGGTGATTTCTTCAAATTGCTTGTTATATCTGACCAACAGTACAAAACCCAAAGATATTCAACTTACAATGACATAAAACAGAAAAGTCTTCACATTTGACAAGCTGAAACAAACAAACGTTTGGGGTTGTTAGCAATGCTAGCGGCATGACAGCGGCGGTCAGTCGGTTACTCCACACTTTGGTCCAGACTGAAATATCTCTGCATCTATTAGAGGGATCACTATAACTTTTTGTACAGACATTCATGTTCCCTTCAGGATGAATTGTAATAACTTTGGTGATCATCTGACTTTACATCTAGTGCCATCATCAGGTTGAAATTTTAATTTGTACAATACTTTATTTATGGCCAAATTTCTGTAAAACTAATGACATTTCCCATTAGCCTCATCTGCACTTTGGGTTTAGTGCTAATTAGCAACTGTTAGCATGCTAACACGCTAAACTAACATGGTAAACATTATACTTGCTTAACATCGGCATTGTTTGCATTGTTAATGTGAGCGTGTTAGCATGCTGACGTTAGCATTTAGCTCAAAGCAATGTTGTACCTACATACAGCCTCAGACAGCCGCTAGCATGGCTGTAGACTCTTAGTCTTG
Source organism: Maccullochella peelii (assembly GCA_002120245.1). Lineage (NCBI taxonomy): Eukaryota > Metazoa > Chordata > Actinopteri > Centrarchiformes > Percichthyidae > Maccullochella > Maccullochella peelii. The sequence continues at coordinate 32,896 of LKNJ01001412.1, read as the reverse complement.
TTACTTGATAAATGACGATGAACCAATTAATTTTCTGTTTGATCGATTATGATCGACCAATTGTTTCATCACTAAAATTAATGGATAATAAGAGGCCATACAGACAGCAGACTATCCACTGAACTCTGACTGTAATAATTAAGTCTATAAATGATAAAATGTCAAAAATAATGGCAATTACCAAAGGTCAAAGATTTTTTGATAATTGACAGGCAATTAAGGTTCATGAATATCTTCAATTATTTAGACTTTTATATTGATTGACTAACTGTTGAAACACTTGACAGCACTCTCCACACACCTCTTACAATCCGTCATCGTTACTTGATGATGATTGCTCTCTCTTTCCCTCTCCACCCAGCGGTGTGTGTGCAGGGTGACTTCGTGGAGCCTCCTCAGCTCGCCACCTCCATGCGCTCGCTGGCAGAGAGTCAGACCAGGCTCCCCTGTCACTACCAGGTGGGGGAGGGGGAGAAGGTGATACAGGTCACCTGGTACAAGGATCTCCCAGACGGCAGCAAGGACCAGATCATCACGGCCCACTTCGCAGACGGCCACACAGGTAGGCTGCAGCGAGGGGTTAACAGAGAACGAGTTCTTGTGACGAGAGTTAATCCCACACTGTTTTATAGTTACAGTTACTGCACTGTTTGAACATGAGGTCTAATCAAAGCATCCTTCTGTTGCAAGCAGGATCTGTCCTTATCAGGCTTTTGTTTAGGAATTGTTAAACATTAGATATTACAACAACAATGAATAATGCAGTGTTCTACTACTGAAACAGTACTGTTACTTGACTATAAAGTATCGAATTTAAAATGTACATTTATGACTTCAAATGCCAGATTTCCATTCTTTATTTCACTTTATTTATGACCCACAGTTGTCCAATTTCTAATAGAGACCTAATACCATGGATGTGATTTCAACTAAAGTCAAGTACACTTTAGTAGAAAATGACTGAAAAATATTGAAAATGTTTCAAATTGTGAAACTATATTAGTAAGCACCTAAGTTACACAATAAGACGTAAATGTAATTAATTATCTTAAACTTATCATCCAAATCATAGTAAGAAAGATTTGTAAAGGATTTATTAGGAAACTAATATTGTCAAAGTAATAAACAAAATAAGCGTAGGTGAGTTGTTTGTAGTCATGAGCTCTTATAACCTGATAGACCTTTTAAACATCACCAACTTGTCAGAGGAGGAAAAGCACAGGTCTTTTTTAAATTTTCTTTTATTGTTATACCACTGTGTTGCATATGCTTGATATTTTTCTGTGCTAAATGTAAAGCACATTGAGTTTCTTTGTAATGAAATGTGCTCTATAAATAAAGCTGCCTTGCCTATAGCTGCCTATTAATAACATCAATGATGTCTGCATTTCACGTAGGTGTTCCCCAGTAATTGTTAATATTATTAGTTCCACCTGCGCTTTCCTGCTGCGACAAGTCAAAATGTCTGCCGTGAGTGGTTGAAAACTGGTGCACTGGAGGTCAGAGACTCAAGGTTTTGGTCAGAAGACTAGAGGTATAAATCCACTCCAGTCCACAACTGTCCAGGTGCCCCCAGCTGCTCCAGTGGAGGCTTCTAGGTGTTACTGTGAATTAAACTAGAAGAAAAATATCAACTTTTAAGAGTATTTGTTCATACTGTTATCTGTATCAAATGTTATATTTCAGAGAGTTTGAGTTTTTAACTTTTTGCCTTTGTAGTTTTGGGATTAAACACACGTTAAGCTCTTCAACAGTGACACTGTAATTAGCTTTGTCAGTGGACTGGCTGCTGCGGTCAGAGTGTATAAAGTGCTTAATGCCACCAGCAGAACAGGAGCTAAACTATCTTGAAATTAATACTACAGTTATTTTGAATTGTATTACACAACAAAATCATATAGCAGTCACTCTTATTATTCGGTCATCATAGCTCTGTGATAAAAGACTGACACCACTGCACTACAGAGCGATTTGAAATTAGATCATACCACGAGACTGTGTGGTGTTGCACCTGTAGGGTGGGGTTGTGACGTCAATGGATAAATGCTGGTTTATTATGCCAGTGTCTAATAATGTATGAGGTTAATGCTTTTGACTAAGCATTTCTCACAGGGAACATATTGTTTCCATATTTAAAGTGTCATTTCTTGTCCATTTGAGCTTTGTAAAGGATGATGGACGTATTATCTGGCCTGAGCTGAAGTCTTTGTTTTGTATTTCAGAGTTCGGGCGTTACTCTGGCCGGGTGAGGTTCGAGAGCGGGAGCCCCACAGTGAACTCGGCTCTGCTCATCCCCAGCACAGAGGTGTCGGACGAGGGCAGCTACACCTGCCGCATCATCGGCTTCCCATTTGGAAACTTTGAGAGGCACATCACACTCACTGTGTGGAGTAAGTCTCATCCTCCTCCTCCTCCTCTCTATTGTTCTTTCTCCCTCTCTCCCACACCTTCTTAATCCTGTCAGAGCTGCTGTAATGATGTTAAAAACCATAATCACCCTCATAGAAGAAAAAAGCACTGCCAACCAGTGGAAATTCAGCAGGTTTGCCAACGTGGCCACAAACACTTACACTGACAGCATATTTAAAGTTTCAGTGGGTGAAAAGCAAAAAGTGAATTTATTTTTTTACATTATTACTTGCAACTGCTTAATACCAAGTGGAAAATACAAAAAAATACAAGTTTGAAATGGAACCAAAAAAGCAAAAATGTACCGAAAATCTGTTTGTATCAAAAATAGGTGATTTTCTTTTGTGATACATCAGTTAGATAGTTTTACGGTAAAACAGAAACATGTTCGAACAACAAAGTTTGATTCAGTTTGTGATAAGTTTCCAAGTCAAGTCAATTTTAGCCTCAAAGGGCTTCACACCTTCTATCCTTAGACTCTTTTAGAAAATAAAATGGGGAGAGCACCAGAGGAGGACTGCAATAGATGGCGTATATACAGAGTAGACAGAAATAACAACAGCACAATTACAATGGAGAAACAGAATGGCAATATCAGGTGAATAAAGTGCAAAAGTACATGAAAAATATGGATCAGAGAAGACGTCAAGCAACTTCCACCAAGCACTCTCTAGAAGATGTCCAAAACTCTGCAGTGCCTGCCTAACTCTTAATATTTGGAAACAGTTCATTCCACATTCAAAGTCTCAAATCAGGTATTGACTTTAAAAAGAACCAGATGAATCATTTCTGCTGTGCTGTCATCGGTCACTTGCATTGTGTCATGATTTCAGTGGAGCTAATAGCAACTGTGGGAACACTGTTTTTTTTTTAAATGAATCCTCCTTGGAAGACTGCAGCGATGCTATCTGTTCTTAGCGACTTTATCGTGTTTTTGCTGCCAGCCATCAGCGGTGACAGCTCCGTCATGAGCTTGTCCTAACACGCACACAGATCAGACAAACCAACAGAAATACACACACTAGCAACTGGCAACCTCCAGCACTGAATTCTCTTGACTCTTTTAACCATAAACATTCAACCATAAAATGCTTGGAAATCCATAAGCTACATATACATTTATAATGTCCACATGCTGACTTTAAAACTGAAGCCTAACCCGCCTTAATAGAATTACCTTCTGTTTTGATCCTGTCATGTTATGGATCTAAAAAAAATCTGCGTTAAGGTTTTCCTTCCCATTTCTCTTACAGTTTTTGGTCAGTTCATTGATTTCTATGGGATTTTTATGCATCTGGGTGTATTTGGGTGGTTTTATTTGTCCATGGGTTACTCTCATCTCTTATTAAAAGATGAAATTGCTCCTTTATTTGGGATTTTTTTTTTTGCAGTGTGCAGGATATTTTCCCTGCAGGAAAATCTCTTCCCAGATATCACCCGTCAATCGAACACTTTGGGCTGTGCCATGATGTCATGTTTTTGTTTATAAAGCTTCTACAGGTGGTGCCCTTTTCTTTGTGTGTTAATCCATAATGGATATTTCTGCTAATGCTAATACCGGTTTTGTCTTTGTCTGCGTTAATAATCCAAACACCAGTGGAAAGATTTACCAGGCACCGAGTGTTTACATCAGGGAAGGCTGTCGTGACCGGGGTGTGAATCACAGTCGTGTTAAACCAGTTGGTGGCAGAAGGTAGCAAAACAGAAATGTATTCATGTGTTTTCTTGCGCAATTATGATGCACTTGATGATATTTTTAGTAGTTTAATAGTAGTAGTAGTTTAGAAATGCGTCATCTCCAAATCCTGCATCTGAAAATTGCGTCGGTTTCACTGTTTCTCTCAATGATCATGGTTTTTTCTTTACTGTGGTCTTCTCTGTGTTCCAGGATGTATTTAAGGTATTTTGTCGTGTTACAATATTCTCATCTGAATCTTTCTTCTCTTCAAGACCTTGTTGCTCAAACTTGTCCCTGACATACAATGACTACACTACACACTACACAAACATATAAAAACATTTAGTGAAATCCTGGTTTTAATGGATCTAATTACAGACATTAGGTAATTTTAGGTTAAGATGAATTAGCTTTGAGCAGGCTTTGGGAAGTATTTATTAAATCTTAATGCAGTTACAATGGCTAATTGTAGGGAATGGGCATTACACAAGAGTTTTAGCTCATCATCCTTAATACGGATACTGTTTTATTGTGTTTTTAACAAGTAGAACACACAAAACACAGTTTAATGACAAAATCTGAAAACATAACAGAATATATATGATACAGTGCACTTATACACAATATAGAAAAGGTTTTATGTTAAAAAACATAAATACAGTACATGATTAAACAAATATCTTCAGTTTGAAGAGAAAACAAGAAACAAAGGGTAAAAAATGTTGACCTTATTTTTTGTAATTAGTTTATTCAAACAAATAAATCAAGATAATATAATAATAAGATGTAATAGTAAACTATTTATACAGAAATTGTCCCAAAAAAAAGTTACAAGGTGCTTTACACAGTAAAATCAAGATTAAAAGATTTCAAGACTACAATTAATTAAAATCAGGTAAATAAAAAGAACAACATTGAAACATAATGAAATAAACCACAATAAAGGCAAAAAAGAGACGTAAGATTTTAAAGAAATATATTATTCGATTTTGCACATATTAGTGTGGAAATTCTCTAAGCCATCAGTATGTTTCTGTATTCAAGTCACTAAAACAAATTGTCTATTTATTGTTGGCTGCTCTATAATGGAAGACATTTTGATCCTTAGGTGAAAGTACAAGCCAGAACCCTAAACTTAATACGTTTTATGGCATATAAAAATTCTCTGCTTGGAATAATAATTTATGTCTGATGTGTTTTTCAACTAAAAAGTTCAATTACCCAGTAAAAATACTCAAAATTACATCTACTCCCGGATCTATGAATATGAAAATATAAGTTAAACTGCTGGACACGAGATGTCTCATATCTCACTGCAACTCCACAACTGGCTTCCAAACTAGTTGTGATCCCAAAATCCTGCTCATACGTACACGTGTTAAACTGTAAACAGCCTTCGAGTGTCAAACTCTGCACAAACATCCAAGTGAAGTAACAATAAGCAAAACACATTTTTGAGTGAAGGGCAACGTTAAGTCTCTGATGCCTCAAAGCACTTGAAATCCTAAACTCACCTTGTTCCTCCTCCTCTTGTATTAGTTTTACCCATCGCCTCCCTGGAGCCTGTGTCTCTGGTGGAGGGCCAGTCGTACCGCGTGGCCGCCTCCTGTCGAGCCGTGGGCCTCCCTCCTCCCCATCTCTCCTGGGACACCGACCTGCCAGGCCAGTCCCAGAACCGCACCAATGAGGGCAGGTCCGTGTCTAGCTACTACTCCCTGCACCCCCTGCGCAGCATGAACGGGAAAAAGCTGGACTGTTTGGTGTGGCATCCCGGCCTGGAGCAGCCGCGCAGGATCTCAAACCGCCTGGTGGTTCAGTGTGAGTACAGCTGAACAACAATGGAGCAGAAGTAAACCAGATTGGAGTTTTAATTATAATTTTATATTTTCTTGATGGTAGAGCTTGTTTAAGCACAGAAATAATCTTACTGGTTGAGTTAAACATGAGCGGAAGTGCAACTTATTATCTGGGAACATGAAAAACAAAGGCGGTATGGGCCTTTTTCACAGCAGACATGTGGTCTAATTCAATGCTACATACCTGTTTTGTAGTTAGTATGCAATAAATCAATATACCTGTACATTTGTACTAACAGGAAATATGAAGAATACACCCACAGAGTCAATTAAACTGTGACTTTAGAATGTCCATGTCAATTAACTTGTCAAAAGAGAAAGTTAAATGTTTTTCCAAAGATTGAATACTTCCCTGAGCTGTCTCGCCATCATCCACAGTCTGAGAACTTCTGTAGCATGCAGTAACTCGGGCACTGATTTTGACACTCGTAGCAGGAAAGATAGCAATTTCTTAGCGAAAACAAGCACAAATAATAACATTAATGATCATTTTGTTTGATCTGGGTGTGTCAGTCAGTAAGGAAGTCATACCAGAGCCCTGGGACGAGAACACCTAAATGAAGTGTTGCCAATATTAATATTATGAGCTACGGCTGTGCTTTTCCTGTGATGGCATGCCAACGTGTCTGCAGTGGAAAAGGCCTCTTCCAGTCAAAACACAAAAGACAGTGATGTTATTGGTCATGACTGTGGTATTCATAACTTAATTAGGTTAGTAGTTTGCAGGCTTACCAAGACGAGAGCTTAGAGCTTGTTTGAACTTGAATGGTCAACTAGGATACCTGTCTAACCTAATAACTTTAGCATTGCTATGTTCCAAATCCATACTACACACTAACTGTACACAGGATATACTATATACTAATCTTTATAGTATACTGTTTGCAGGTGGTATACAAGAATCAACATACTTTAGTTTTATACTAACAGGAAAAGGTACAATATGTGCAACGTCGGACTTAAATCAAACTTGCCTGTTTTATATGTAGGTGCATGTATTATATATGTGCATATGTATCTAATATTACTTTCACTTACTTTTATTCACATAATCACATGAAATTGTTCCCCCCGGGAAGAGTAGCTGATGACAGCTAATGGGGATCCAAATAAATAGACAAATAAATTAAGAATTAGACTTCTCCGATGAGAACAAAGTCTAAATATGCTTTTTGTTTTACCACCATCCACAATTTATTTGGATTTTTTTTGCAGCTGTGAGTGACTCCTCCATTCCCTTTGTGTGTGGCATTTATGGGACAATAGTGCACGTCTACAGCACACTTAAAAATCAAGCAATTTTAGTATGCGCACTGACTTTTTCAGCATTCCTAATTGTGTCACTTTTCCAGTGTGAACACACTGCATGGTTTAAATCTGCTTAGAATTAGTATGTAGTATGGAGTTAGGACAACATACTGTATGTTCAGTTCAGCCTTCTCCACTGGGCTGTGGGCCAATTTTGTTTAGCTCCTCCCGCTAATGGCTAATTTAACCAATGACAATTTTTCTTTTCCTTCTAGCTGCCCTGCAAGAGATATTTGTATAGCTTAACCTTCCTGCTGTTAAAATAAATGGGTTACAGTAGACTAAACATTAGACAATATTGACAGGTTGGATTCTTTACTGGAAAAGTGTATGAGTAATGCTACATCCTCCACTATCACCGTTGGTCTTTCAGTGCGCAACAATTGCTCTTTGTCCAGTGTAATAAACATCTCAGTGACGACCAGAGGAGTGGACTCGAGTCCGATTCGAGTCATGAATCTGATGACTTTAGACTTGACTTGACAAAATTCAGACTTGATGTTCTCCCTGAAGCCCAAAGATTAAAAATACTTCCGCAGCAAATCAACCTTTAATTTTCCTGAGAAACAGACGTACAGTACTTGAATCAATCTGACAGCCTGAGCAGGACGAAAAGATCCATTTGGCAGTGCAGACCAGTAGACAGACATCAGATGACACCTCCAATTGTCACATTCAGTAAAGACTCTGCTGTCGTCAGCAACATGCAAAACATGCGACTCAGAAATGACATATAATTGTAAATGTGTCACTGGAATAACATACTGTACCAGAACTCCCCTGATAAGTTTGCTTTTAAATGTTCAGAGTTTATGTGGAAGTAATAAATACAAATTTGATTAAAAAATGTATTATTGTATGAAATTTGGTTGTTTAAGACTCCACTTTCACTTGACTCTGAACTTTACAGCCAAGTCTTGAGACTTGGCTGTGACTTGCAAAACGATAACTTTTGTCCCACCTTCTGCAGACTTTATCAGTGTGAGAGTGTAGAGTAGTGCTGAAATGACAGTGTTGGTTCTGAGGCAACTTCTTCCTTGGATAAATAAAGAAAAAAAAAACAGCCTCATCGGGTGTGTTTACAGTCTGAACACATCTTTAAAATGACCATCTCTGCTGATAAAATGTCCTAAAAGGTTTTCTCTTTGCTCTACCATGCAGTGTATAGGTGAATATTTTGTGTCACTGCATGCTTATGTGTGTGTTTTTTGTGTCAGACCCCCCAGATGCTACCATCTCCACTCCTACAGGAGACTGGTTTGTGGGTTTGGAGAAAGCTGAGCTGGTCTGTGGCAGTGGAGGCTACCCCAAACCTCAGAACATCACCTGGACATGGTACCGTCATCAGCCTGTCTGCTGCTCATACATATCTACAGTTTAACTCTGTCCCGTCTGCCAGCAAGAATCTGACAATTACATGTTCATTCACCCCACTGAAATGCTATCTGCGCTGCTAAATTGCTCATAACATGGCACTGGAATGTGACTCAAAACATGCATAAGCCGCTGCTAACACGGATACGCATGGACTACACACCCATGAACAACAAAGACGTGTGCTTGAATCTAAAGCGAGGGTGCCTTTCTCTCCCGACTCAATGCATTCAAGTCAAAAGCTATGGTGTCGTGTTGCACAATTTGAAGTTAGCAAAAGAGCGAGGGAGATATTTTCACACGAGGGAGGGAGTACGCGACACAAGGAAGAGCAAGAGACACATGCTAAGCACTTAATCATAGTGCCATGCTTTAAATATCACTCTAATGCCTGGTAAAAACACAGGGTCTGTACTTTAATTAGAGACACTGTACCAGCCATTACAGCTATGACTGAACACACAATGATCGAATGTTGTGTGCTGAGTGAAAAAATGTTTCAGCCATGAGACAGTCTTGAAATATTAAGATTATTCTGGATTAAACCTTTTCAATCCCACAGATCCTTCGGCGCGTTCATCAGTGCAAAGCCACACTGTGTGGACAAGCGTTGTTTAAACCCAGAGAAGCTTGTTTCAGCTAAAGAAAAACCTTTGGGAAAACACGATACCATACGCTTATTTACTTTTTTTGTCGAGAGTTAGATGAGAAGATTGATACCACTCTCATGCCTGTATGGTCAATAAGAAGCTACATCCAGCATCTTAACTTAGCATAAAGACTGGAAACAGTGTGAAACAGCTGGCCTGGCTCTATCTAAAAGCAACAAAATATGCCCATATCTTCATCTCATTGCACTGACTAGAATCGTTTTGGCTGCTAAAGGTGGATCACTCATCTCATCTGTATCATTTACAACCATCTACTCTTTGTCAGATGCAATCTCCACCTGTGCCTCTTATTGTGAAGGGCTGGTTAGAGAAGCTAGGTGGGGTTTTGAGAAAAGAAATCTGAGCTGGCCCCAGTTTGGGGGGTAAAGCAGCACTTTAAATACCTGCTGCAGAACAGTGAAACCAGGGGCAACATGACCCCTCTCAGTGGACCTGATCAGAAAGGTTCTCCATTATGTGGCCTGTGATGTCTTCCGCTGCACAGTGTGGGACTCAGTAGCTGGACTTGCTTAAATCCCTCAAACCTAGTATTAATTTGGTCTTTTCAGATCAGTGGGCGTCAGTTGTTAGCCCAGCAGGTTTTGTTTCAGGTGCATGTGAATTGGTGGTTACACTCTGCGGTGAACCTGATCCCGTGTAGTGTTTATTTTAGCTGAAAGACTTCCGTGATGCAAACCAGTTGCTGCATTTCTTGCTGTTGTTTTAGTTCAGATGTCATTAGATATTTGTGTTTTTCCTCCTCTGACACTTCAGCAGAAATAGCTTGAATTGCAATGCATGTTTGCACTTTGTTCATTTCATTTCTCAGTCACCAAAATGAGTCAGAGCTATTGTTTCAAGCAGTGAGTCACAGGTTTCTGTATGTTTTATTCATGGGTTCACCTCTGTGACGCATCATTGTCAATTAATGGAGACATTTTCCTCTGATTATCCACAGGAGAGGAGGAGCTTTGCCAGACGGGGTGTCTGTGGTTGGAGGAAAACTTGTTTTTGGACGGGCCGTCCGCATGAATGACAGCGGGGTCTATGAGTGTGTGGTCAAGAACAGCGTGGGAGTAGATAAAACAGAGTATACGTTGACAGTAACAGGTAAGTCAGCTTGTTAGTGGTTAAGTTCACACAGGATTAAAATAAGAAACTGTCCTGCTACTGTATGCTTTGTTGTGGTATTTTAGAAGGAGGAAATGAGAGGACAAAGACTTGGAATCACGAGACAAGTTGAGTTTTAAACAAAAACAAAATCCTGAGAAAATTCTCCTTTTGATTTGGAGTAATTGTGCACATTTGCTGCCCCCTTGTGATGGATAGAAGGCATGAACAGATGCTGTTGAACTGAATCAGGATCAAAATTGCTGCATGAAACATGTCATTGTAGTTTTGTTGCTGCGTGAATGTGTTTGTGTGAGAGACATTCATCAGATGTCCTCTTCATCTTTCTTCCAGAGACATCCCCACGCAAGGGCAACTTCCCCCATGACAACCAGTTGCTGATCATTATTTGTGCTTCAGCCGGCGCTTTGGTCCTGCTCCTGGTCATTGTCGTCCTGCTGGTCAACCGCCACCATCGACGCAGGAACAAAAAACTTGAGATGGAGCTCAACGAAAAAACGTAAGCTGACCCACATTTTTCTTGAAAACGTCATGAAGTGAGAAACTGGGAAAGAGTTGTATTTATTGCCCCACCCGTGCTTACAGCTCGACTGTGAATGTGTCTGTTGTAAACTGCTATTTAAACAGTTTACAGACTATGACCTATTTTCTGAAATTTAATTTTAAGACGCACTATTGTTCAGTAAAATCCTCCAAATGTGCTGTCTTTTTTGTTTCCCAGGGAGGAATTTAACAGCTTTTCCAGACAAGCCTCCTTCAGGAGACTGAACTCTGTCAGCACAGACCCCAGAGTGCAGGTACACACACACACACACACACACACACACACACACACACACACACACACTCTCCTCCTGAGAACAATAACCTGCAGGATTTACAGAAACCAGGTCAACACACCTGCCCCGGCCGGGCGTAGCCGGGGTGGAGCCACTGGCCGATGATTACAGGCTGCTGCAGCTTCAAACAAACAGCATGCCGTGTTGATAGACACTTACTGTTAATATCTCATTCTGGGTGATTCATTTTCTTTATCTTTTATATTCATGTTCACTTATTTTCTTTCACTTTCTCTATTTTTTTCCAGGCTGAAGATTCCGGGCTGCTCAGAGTAGACAGCCGAATGAAAAACAGCCAAATGTCTCTGGTGAGTTCCTCGCTGAGGCCAGACCCCATGAGTGGAAGAAAAGTTAAAAGAGTTTGATTAATTTGGTGAACAATAAATGAACATGAGTGATCTGATGCTAGAAGGACTGTCGCAATTCAGGTTAGCAAGATTTATTCAGTGAAAAAAAAAGACACATGAAGTACAAGAAGGAGAGACTTTTGATAGGGATGAAAAGAAAAACAGGTGATGTTAAATCCAAAATATGAAGAACTGAGTTCACTGTCAGTGTAGCAGGAGAGCCTTGTGTCTTTTTTGTGTACAAAATCACAGTGTGAACAAAATTTAACTTTTAACTTTCATTTTTAATTTGTACAACAGAAAAACATGCAGTTCATGGTCTTGACAATGTCATTTTAATACAATTCAACTTGGCTCTTTTTGTCACTGCTTTCCCCAATATTGTTACCAGATGATAGAAAGAAAATTCAATTTTTGCATTTTTATTTATTTATGCATCAGAGCATTTTGTCTTCCAAAGGGGTTTATGGCAGAAAAGGTTTGGGAACCACTGGATTAGTACTTTATTACACTTCATTAGTACTAAACAGCAAATTAATTCTCAAAATTTCTTCTGAAATGTGAAGATATGGTATTTTCTCAGTTTTATATGATTCAAAATTTGAATTTAAATTAAATATCTTTGGGTTTTAGAATGTCGATCGAACAAAAGAGGCAATGTGAAGATGTCCTCTTATGATCTGGGAAACTGTGATAGACATTTTTACCTATTCTGTGACATTTTAGAGAATATACAATAAATTGATTAATCTGAAAAAGTCCCATTAAAAGCCAGAATTTTAGTTTAGGGGCTTTTTCACCGGGCTAAATGTTGAATATTCCCATTTTAACTGAAATTGGTCAAATTTATACCAAAAATGCAAGAAGTGGCATCTGTCACCATCTTTCTTTCTTCCATTATAACATAAAAATACTCAACACTACAGTATATTAAATGACATGATATAAAAGCAACTGAAGAATTATAGTTGCCCAATCAGCATAGTTATTGTTTAGAAGAGTCCTGTGAGAAAACAAACAGTTGTTATCCGTGTTGTGACTGTTTGGGTCCCCTCCCCGCCTGCAGGAGCGGCCCATCTTCAGAGGCAGCCAGTCCACTCTGGGCGGGCAGTGGGGGCCTCCAGGAGTGGTGGAGGTGGACGAACTGGGACGTCCCGTTGTCTGGGCCGATGGCAGAGAGAGCCTGAGAGGAGGGGAGATGGACGGAGAGAAGGAGGAGCGCAGGAGGAGGGTGGAGTCATACCTGAAGAGCAGCAACATGTCGCTGGTATGTGTCAGCGTGTGAGAGATTAGGCTGAAATGCATTTGGTTTCGTTTGTAAAGTATCAAATGGTATCGTGTTTTATTTACTGATGACTTAGCTTCGTCACTGTCAGGCACTGTCATGGAGACAGAACGAAGGACAACAAACAAAAATTGGAGACACACATTGCAGCTACACACATCCTCTGTATTCCACCAGCCACAGTTGTTTCATTATAAAAGATTATTTATCTGGGCAGCTCTGTCCCTTTCGAATGATCACATTTTCTTTAATTTATGTACAAATAGGATCAAATGTACTTGGAAGATTTTTGCCAATCCATACTTTGTTACAGTTTTGGACCAACTCCAGTGAATGCATTACAACGTGCTGTCATCCTGATTGGCTACCTTAAACACTCAGGTTTTACAGGAAGTCTTCACTCTACAGGGCTGCATTCAACGCTGCCAAAATGTATAAAAGTTTATATTTCCTTTGTGTTTTTTAAGCGGAACTAGTGGTGTATTATTGATCAACCTGTTGCAAAACAATGGTACTTGATGCTGCTGCTATAGTGGAGAATATACGCTGCATGTAATTATCACCACCCAAAATAGGGTGGTAGATGTTGTATGGTGTGACACACGCTCCATGATGTGTTGATTGCTGTTTGGAACAGCATTGTGTTTTTATACCTGTCTTTTTTTAGCCTGGATACATTGATTTTCACTTTCACCAAACATAAGAAGACATAGAGTGTCTCATAGGCAAAATGTCATGCAAAGTTGGGGAATGTATTGTTTAACTAAAGCATTTCCAGCTTGAACACAACACAACTTTACCTTATTTGGATTTTTGGAGCAGGTGTTTTCAGCCCATTATATATCCTCAGTGACAAATAAATCCAAATAAGGACTTTTGGATCTTGCCCCATTTTAATTTATGAAAAGGAATAGAGGTGTAAAATATATATCCAGCTCTAATATTGGCCATTTTTCTATCAGAGAAATAGTAATTTGTTTGTATGCTGTTTATACCAGGACTCAGGTCTGCCCTCTTCCCTGGTTCCCCTGAAGGCCCAGCAGGATGACGGCGTCGGGCCCAGAGAGCCAGACCTGGGCCACCTCAGGGAGGGAGACTCCCCACATGAAGAGGACTGGGCTCCCAACCAGTCGGTAGTGGAGGGACACGAGGACGATGATGACGGCAGCTCCTACCAGTTCTCGGAGGCCCTCACCAATCACTTCTACTACAGTAATGGGATCCTCAGGCCCAAGCCACACTCTAATGCTATTCTGCTGCACCCCAGAGGCCAGATCATCTAGACCAGACTCTCATCCACAACATGAGAAGAGAGAGTGCATGTCTGCATTCCTGCAATGAAAATGACTTCATTCTTTGTAATGGGATGTTTGTTTTGTACACATTGAACCGCAGTGGGTAATCAGCCCCAAGAATGATCCAATCTTTGATTTTTTTTTTTGCCACCAGGGTGCCCCATAATTGGAGCGTTTTTAATTATTCTGAAGATCCACTGATGGAGAATTAGGTGGCCAGCGGGTTTCTAACCACGATGGCACTGTGAAAAATCTTTCTCTCATTGAACATGCAGGGAATAGAGGTTCCTGTTACACAATGTTTACTGTATTATCTGCAGTGCTAAAATTCACTGCTTTGGTGACTTACAGCTCCAATGCCTCGCCTAGTTAAGAGTAAACTTTGATATTTTCAGCTTGGATGCACCTGTGGATAAGAAGTTAGTGTGTGTATTTGTGTATGTACAGTATGTAATATATATATATATATATAAGGAAGAGATATAAGGAGCTACTGTATGTTTATGATCATGTAATTAACAGCTACCTGCGACTACAAAAAGGCTGTTACTCTGAGGACCTGAACACAGATATAGACAAAGTTATCAAACTGGTGGACATTCATGGATAAAAGCAGCAAACTAGTTTCCATGATCAAGTTTAAACCATATCTACATTAACTTGTCAGTGCACAGCAATTAACAGCCTGGATGAAACATGCTGGAGAATGAACTGTAAAGTGTCAAATCAACTTTGTATATGTCCTTGTGTAAATTGTTTTATATTCATTCAGTGTTTTTCTACGAAACTGACATGTAAATGTTGAACGTTTATTCATAAAAGTACAGCATATGCAATTTTAAAAACAAAGTCATTGTTCTTTATTGTAACCTGGGTCAATTAAGCTTGTTTCAGCTCATACATGAGGTTAAAGGGCACCATTGATCACAGCTGCTGCAGTAATGCAGCATTTGTATTAGACTGTAGGGACTTCCTGGTTTATCCTTGTTCTTATGTTTACATCCTCATTAGCAGGGTGGATGGTCTCACTCTGTGTGACGAGTGTGATGAGTTCAGTAATCTCAGAGAACCTCTGTAGTAAATGAGTAGTTCGACACTTTGGAAAATACACTTATTCACTTTCAATTCAATTCAGTTTTATTTATATAGCGCCATATCATAACAAAGTTATCTCAGGGCACTTTTTCATATAGAGCAGGTCTAGACCGACTCTTTATGTTAACAGAGACCCAACAATTCCCACCAAGAGCAGCACTAAGCAACAGTGGCAAGGAAAAACTCCCTTTTAACAGGAAGAAACCTCGAGCAGAACCGGGCTCTGGGTGGGCGGTCATCTGCCTCGACCGGTTGGGTTGAGAGAGAGGTTCTTGTTGAGAGTTAGATGAGAAGATCGATACCACTCTCATGTCTGTACGGTAAATATGAAGCTACAGCTAGCTGCCCGTTAGCTTAGTTTAGCACAAAGACTGGAAGCAGGGGGAAACAGCTAGCACGGCTCTGTCCAACAGTAACAAAATCCACCTGCCAGGACCTCTACAGCTCACTAATTAACATATGTTGTTTGTTTAATCTGTACAAAAACCGTAACAGAAAATGACAAGTTGTGGACGTACACGGGGTTATATATTTTTCTGTATGTATTGAAACAGACGAGATATAACGTGTTAATTGGTGAGCGTTAGAGGTGCTAGTGGGCGGATCTTGTAACCTTTGAAGAAAGCCAGGCTAGCTATTTCCACCTGTTTACAGTCTTTGTGCTAAGCTAAGCTAACTGGCTGCTGGCGGGAGCATCATATGTACCGTACACATTTGATCATCTCATTCTCTTCAAGAAAGCGAAAAGGGCGTACTTCCCAAAATGTCAAACTATTCCTTTAAGATGCTGCTCCTCCACTCAGAGCAGATACTTATACTACGGATACAGAGCGGGTGAAAGTGAACCAGGCATGGACGACTGGAGGAGACTTTGGGCTGCTACGCCTAGGACTACCTTCATGAAGGCCTACGTCTCCCAGCATGCTATGGAGCACCTGGGGAAGGCTCTAGAGTAAGTTACTGAAGGATATTCAAGTCTTTTCTGATTCGAAAGGTTCCTGTCTGACTTTACTGACCTTGAAACATCTAAATGGCAGCTATAATGTAATGATGCAAGGTTGAATTCTTAAAATGCTAAGATGAGGAGTGTGTGCTTCATTTTCTGTCTTTGTTAAGCCTTAGATTCATATGACTTTCCTTTACAAAAGGAAAGATATTGCCAAAGTTTCACAATTATCATTAATGAAATTAACAAACAGCAGTATTACAAAGACAACACACAATTCAGGTCATGAAATGACTACTGTTACATGTCTTTCTATCAGGTCAAGGCAAATTTGTTAGGAAATATATATATTGTGTTGCCTATTTAGATGCAGATCTGCTGCTCTACTTGATCAAGTGTCACTGTGAACCTGAAACTGGACAATGGATGGGAAAATGGTAACGCTAAGGGATCTCAGAGGGTCTACAGTGATCATACATACAGAGGTTTGCTCTCCGACCCTTCCTGAACCACACTGACTCACATCAATCAGCCAAATGTTAAAGACGAATTTGCATCCTTATGTATAACCTGTGGAAGTCAATATTCAGCTATATCACCGGGGCTGGAGGTCCAAAATCTCTTAACTTGCTGGATTTACAAACAGTACATAATGTGCCAAAATTAGTTCTTACAATCAAAGCTATGTCAAAGTTATAATTTATACCAAAAAAAAGAAGTGCACAGTAAAATCAGTCAGCTACATTACTTTTCAGTAATATGAAAATACAAAGAGATGTTGTTAATTAACCTAGACATAAATGCCACGGATATTTCTAGTGTTTCTCTTTGAAATCTATAGAATCAAACTGCATTTTGTAATAGAGCCTCTTTGTGAGTCCGCTGGTGAGTGCGTAGGTTACTCCTCTGAGAAAAGCACTTGCCACAGGTGTCGCATGTGTACGGTTTCTCTCCTGTGTGAATCCGCTGGTGAATCTCCAGATGGCTGACGCGGTCGAAGCTTTTGCCGCAGAACGGGCAGATGAACCATTTCTCCTTTATGCGCCGACTCGCTATAGTTTTATGCAACTCGGGGTCGTTTAAGAGAAAGAATCTGCTGTCTGGGTTAATAGCGGACATGTTTTTAGTTTGTGGTTTGTGGAATCTGATGGACACTCCTCTCTCTGGGTGATTTATTGCTTCTATAGGCTGGCTTGGCTGAGCTTGGCTAAAAGTCACAGGAGCCCTTGGTTTACTCGATGCACCTTGTCCATTATCCCTCATAAACCTGTCAGAATACGCTGTCTCTGCTGAATTATCAAAAATGTCCAAAGCATTCTGAATGAGCAGGATTTCTGAGTCCAGATGTTGTGACAGCTGCTTTGGTTCAAAAAAGCAGTCCGAGTCATCAGCAGTGTCACTGTCTCCGACTGAAACTGACGACCACTGCTGGCTCTCCTGTTCTTCCACAACCTCAGCGGGCTGGAGGTCCAGATCCATCTCATGGTGACCTGCTCCATCGTGATCAGAGTCCACCATCTGCTCCACAATTTGGACGTCGTCCTCGTCTTCTAGCTTGACTATTAAGTCTTCGTCATCATCTCTGCCATCACTTTCACAGTTGGGCTTGAGCTGCTCACATTGTTTCTCTTCTGTGTGTGATGGCGGTGGCGTTCTGGGATTCGCTGAGGTGTCCGCCTTCTCTCTGACGCTCTGATCAGAAGACAACGTCTGGACTGAATCTATTATCGGCCCTGAAACGAGAGAGCAGGTGCATTTTCTTAACCTTTATTTAACCAGACATTACATTACAGACATTGTCTTTTTAAAGACAATTTTGACTGAAGCGCCAGCAATTCAGGTAGAATCTACTGTAATTTACAAAGGCTGGAACACAGGTGAGTCATTAAATTGAGAACCAATTGGTAGTATGTATCTGCTTTAATATATGTGCAACAATTACCATGTGTATATGTGAGGTTTCAAAGCTTTCAAGGCAACACATAATCAAAATAGAGAAGTTAAATAGGTACAAAAGGGCTGAGACACATGCCAAACACACAGATTGAAAAAGGAAAATAGCAGGTTTGCTGATTATTTTTCCAATTAATAAATGACTCATTTAGTCTTGAAATGTGAGAAAGAAAAATTCTCACATTTGAGAAGCTGGAACCAGAATATGTTTGGCATTTTTGCTTGATAAATCAACATTGTTGTTGATTAACTTTCTGTTGATGGACTGAATGGCGTATTGTTTCAGCTCTAGAATATAGCTAGCTCTGTTTGTTATGTTATACACCCCATATATACACAGTTTAATGCCATTAAATCAGTTATTAATTATACAGTATATTGGTTATTATCTATTGTCTCAGTTGTCATTCTTACCATCACCGGTGGGCGGCAGCAGCAGCTTGTTGTGTTGCTCTCTCTTGGAGGAAGATGATGAAGACAGATTTGTAGTCTGCGCCTGAGACAGGACCGTTAAACGCTCGTTTTCCATCAGCATCAACTTTCTGTTCAGGGCTTCGATTTCGTTCTCCCTCCGGCGAAGCTCGACCTGTACGATCGTGAAGCCGTCCTCCCACAGTTTACTGATTTCTACCACGGCAGCTTTAGCTAGCGTCTCCATGATCGAGGCTAACTTGCTCTGGAAAGCCACACAGTTAGCCATGTTGCCCCGGATCAGCGCCTCTTGCTAGCTACGTAGCGACGTGACGGGACGTTAAGCCAACTTTCAGCTCGAGGCAGATCACACAACGGTTACAATTTCGTCCGTTGTAGTTTTTACATTTCAGTTGCTGTTTGAGGTGAAAAACATGGAAGTGTAATACAATAGTAACAGGAAATACTGGTGGTCATGTGACGGGGATATACGGTGCTGACTGTAGGACAAAATTTCTCAGCAGGGAAACATGACTGACTATTCAAGAACCTCCTCCTACCCGTTTAGCGTTTGTAAGCAGTAAATCAATTAATAAATGGTTTATAACAAACTATTATATAGCTGTAAGAAGGTATTACATAGTGCATTTAAGTGCTTATTAATCAGTTCGTCAACAATTCTAACTCCTCCTGTAAAGTATCCGTAACTGGTGTACAGTGGTGGAAGAAGTATTCAAATCCTATCCTACAACTTCCTTTTTAAGTATAAAAATTGCATTAGTCTTTGTTTTATTTGTATTTTCCCATACTTACACACACAGTAAATGTATGGAAGTGAACAACAAAGGGTAGACCTAGCGAGGTTTGATCTAACAGGACAGGGAGAGTGTGAAAAATTGTAATTTGAAAAGTAACTAGTAACTAAAGCTGTCAGACAAATGTAGTGGAGTTAAAAAGTACAATATTTGCCTGTGAGATGCAGTGGGGTAGAAGTATAACGTTTCACAAAATGGAAATACTCAAGTAAAGTACAAGCACCTGTACTTAGTTACATTGTTTATACACTGCTTGTGTATGAACAGATAATAAAAGTTGCTCAATATAATATACAGTTGTAATCATATAATATATGCCTATGTATTTAAACATAGTTCATGTAAAGGTGTAATATTTATTATATTTGTTAATAAAGTATTTATTTATAAATACTTTGTCACTCGTTATACAGTTGATGCTTTATAATACAAGAAATTATACATCAGTTATAGATGTTTCATAGGAGAAGATATGATTGTTGACAAATACATTAATAAACATTAAAATGCCCTTATATCTTCTTATGACCCCAGGCCCGTTGCATGCTTTGTTGGTGGTCCAGCTTTGTCAATATGTATTATTATATGGGCTTCTATTAGCAATACACTCTGCGAACTGAAATGCTAAAAGTTCTAATAAATATGACTTAGTCTTTTATATATATGACTTACTGTATCATAATTATGAGAACTATGTCAATTGTGACATAACGACACAGGAACACTTGGTATGGTGGATTTTGGAAATGGGCCTTCATAATATGGAAGAGATAGAACAGACCCTCACCCACTGTTGTTGATATTTGTCATGTGATGGTTAATAGTCTGTTCCTGTTTGTCACTCTGCCTGGACACACAGAAGGAGTCAATGCTTGCATTCTGCATCGACACTTATTCAAAACTGCCTGTGCTCCAAACGTATGGAAACCTTTCTCCACAAAGATATCACAAAACTGACACATGACACTTTTAAATCAACTAAGAACACCTGTGGGTGGCAATTGAGCATGCTGTGCATAGTAGTGCTGCCTACTATTGTCCACTAGATGATGCTCTATTTCCACAAGAGCATAAAAGCTGAGGTCAAAGCTCCTGCCCTTGTAGGAAAATTTTTTATTAAATTAGACCTATTTGGTTACCTGTGGTGCTGTAGTTTGTCATTGTAAAGTTTATTTGCTTATTGTGTACCTGATTTTGAATATGACCACATGAAATGCATCTTAAGTCTATGCTTTACTTTTTATAAGTCACATTCCTATAACAAATTTTTTTGGCCAATAAATTCCCCAAATATTTTATTGTATTTGAGTCATTCTCAAAGTTGCAATACTTTTGACCAGTGGCCATCTGTTCAAGTAATCTTTCCTCTGAAAAAATAATAGGTTAATAAAAACCAAAAACCAAAAAGACTATGCCTTCAAGTTCTCCAATTTGTTGCACATCAAAGAGCTTTGGTAAGATGCAATAAAGAGGGAATCTAAAAAAAAGCAGCGCATTTGTCAACCAAAACAGACTACTTTTGCAGAAAAAGTTTGCCCCAAGGTGACTGTTTGACCTAATTTAAGCATTCAGTATTTGACCTTTTTATTCAGTTTAGCATTCTCATAAAGTAATATTTGTTGTATCTTATCATTATTGTTGTTGTAATATGTATTTTGTCTCTGTTTGGACTGCTTGTGGCTCTTCTCTTCATTTTCCTTCTGTTGTATAAATGTACTTATTTTTTGAATTCTTCAAATCTTTTAATATTTAAATGTTTTTAAATAAAAAATACATATTTTATTTCAATTTATTTTTAATTTACTTTAGACACGTATTTTATTTTGTAATCTTTTTTAATATTAACCGTTTGACATATAAATGCCTGGCCATTGATTGGTTCATTTACCTGCCAATCAAGTGTGGGCGGGGTCAGTGGGAGTTACTGGGGTGAGAGCAGAAAGGCGACGGAGCTGTCAAACACCAACAGTCGTCTGAAATATTATCCCGGGCGGTACAAAAACATCGTACTTTGCTCTTTTGTGGAAATAGGCACGACAGAAACAGACTTCGAGTTCACTTTGAGAATTCAGCCTTTGGACTTTTGAACCGTCGCGACGAAAAACTTCCTGTTTTGTGTGTGTTGGTGGATCTTAGCTCTTGGCTTTGCTCGAGTTTTGTTGACAAACTAGCCAGTTGGCTAGTCACTGAGCTACCTGCGTTATCAACTTTGCTGTTTCGGGGGTTCGATTGTCGTTCTCGATTAATGCTATCCGGGAAAGGAAATGCATGGAGGCCAGCTTGAGCTGTTCTTGCAAACATCTCCATGAAATAAAAACAGGTAAGTCAGCTAAACTTTAACAAGGAGTTAAAAGCTAATACTGACTGTTGCACCTCTGGTTTGTTTACATATTCTGTTTGGCGTTCACTAACACTGTACCAACAGACATGTTGATACAGCTATTAATTATTCATCTAACCACCTCTAATAATATATGACTTGTTGCATTAAGCTGTTTTGGCAGCATTGACTCATTAGCTGTCTATGGTATCCTGATAATGGGCAGGTTTTTTTCACGGTGCCTGCCCCTTTGGACCTGTAGTTTAAACCCTTGAAGAATGACAGGTATGCAGCGGCTCACATATCATGGCAGTTTACCCCAGTAGATTGTGGTCAGATAAGGGGCTTCTATTCACATTTGTTCAATGTGACCTTGCTCAAATACTTGACAAAGATTGGTCTTTTAGTTAATCTCTCAACTATCTCTGTCACGCACAGGAAAAAGGCATTATATTACTAATTATTTTGAAAATATTTTATTAATAGTTTACAGGAAGGATCAGTAGATGTACTTATGTTGTTTTTGCTTCTTTTGTGTTGTAGATTTACATACACAGTGTTTCTCTATGAACAAGTAATTGTGTCTCACACACATTCACACACGCCCATTTAATACCTCTTGTCCTTCAGAGACACTCTAACCCGAGCTGCAACCTATAATTATAACATCACTTAAGTTTTGATTTATTGCTGACATTTTCTATTAGTCTGTAATCCACCGGGACACAGCTGGATAGTGTTCAGGCCCCAAACTACTGTTAAAGCATGTGGCCTGAGGGCCGCTTTGGAGATGTCCCATCTGTTTTGGAGCAGCCACATTTTACAGACCTAAAAAAGGCTGGCTTTTAAAATTCCACCCTTTTCCATGCATAGTCCCTTTGCTGTGGTATCTTAAATGCATGCCCTTTGGATATATAGGCAACAGGGAGTAGTTTGGGAACAAATATAGTAATGAACACTGGTGGCTTGTCTATTTTTGCTTCTAATCACTTGCATCAAGAAGACTTCCAGCAGCATAGTTCATTGAGGGTTATCATATTGCTGAATATTACAGGACTGTGATATGATCTAATTTTTGAATGGTATAAAGTTGTTTCTTAGTATGTGGCCGGGGTTGTCTTCTCTGTAGTTGGGCTGTTTGTTGGATGATGCTAGATGATGTCTGTTTTTATTGTTTACAGCAGAAGTGGGTGTAAAAATTCCTTTTGGTGGTCAGTATACTGCTTTAGGCTGGGAAACCCTGATCACCCTGATTGAAGATTGATTTTTACTCACCCGCAGTATCTTGTAGAATAAGTTCTATGCCACAAATACATTCACATGAAATTCTAGTAAGTGTAAAAAGTTTGTGTTTAGTCACTATAGGCTGCTTTGACCACTTATGTGGGTTTGTGTGGATACAAAAGCTCATCTCTGTTGCTGCTACCTGTTTCAATTCAAGGGTGAATTTATATCTTACTTGCTGACCTATTCTCTTCTACACGGACACACCGACATAGATGAAGTGTGTGTCTCTACTCTCGCTCTCGGATGGGAAAGCTACTCAAATGAGAAAGGAAAGCCCAGGCCTGGCACTAGTGGCTTGCGTTTTTTTCTTGGCACGGGCACTTTTATTTCTGTCGTACCATTTCAACAAGGCAGAAAATGAGGTGTCATTGGAGAGAAAAAAGAAAGTGGAGGATGAAAAGCCTTTTAAGGATGTGGCCGGGACAGAGAATGATGTCAGAAGTTGTCCAGTAGGTCTACAGTAACTCTAATGGACCAGAGCAGAATCTGGCTGTGTCATCTCAATGCTGTTTTTAGGGTCTGATCTTATGAAACCTCTTCCTGAGTTTTGTGTTTCTGCTTTGGTTAAATGTAGGCTGGTTATGTGTGTTCCTTTATTAAATCTGCATCCCTCTTCCTTTTTGCTATTGTCCCTCCCCATTTACTGGAATACGTTTTACAAAACTATTCCAGTTTTGTCTTGTGTACACATTGTAAATTTCTGATTACACCTGAGATATATGACTGCAATGTATCAATGTGGGAGCAGAAATCTCAGAGTGCACAATGACAGGCTTTGTAGTATTAAAAGCGATAATGTGAGCTCTATAACTTTTTTATGATGAGCATGAGCTCATTATGGGACACAAGTATTTAAAAGAATAGTTCAACCACAAAGGAAAAGTTAGTCATTGTTTACTTTCTGTCATACATTTGAAAATCAGTTGAAGTTAAATTTCCACTTTAGTGCAACTCTATGTCAGCCTTCGTTGACACAACTGAAGTGCGTGACATCAGACTGGAACTTTAGTGAAAAATGCCCATAGTGGGCACATCTTCAGGGGTCTTGTTTTGTCCAAACCCCATACATATTCACTTTATGATGACATACATCAGAGAAAAGCAGAAAACTAACAATTAAGGGGCTGAAACTAAGGAATGTTTTGCATTTTTGCTTGAAAAATAACTTGAATAATGGACTGATTTTCAAAATAGTTGCCAGTAAATTTTCTGTCGATCTGCTAATCAATCGTTTTCTTGTAAATAAACAAATGTTACTGTATGTTCACATTCTGAGTTACTCACCAAAATGTATTGTGTGTATCCTTGAGGTCTACCAAGCATGTTGTATTTCCTTAACATTGTATTTCCTTAATGTATTTCCTTCCTCATAAACCATTTGTAAAGCTTTTAAGTATTTCTTTTTTTGTATACTGATACCTAGGTGGTGCTGCTGTTAGATTTATTTGGAAATTGTGAAAAAAGTGTGAAACAACTGATTGTGGGCTAAAAATGACAAACAACAACACATCACAGAATAACCCACAATCAGGGTTCAACAGTAATGGTTGTGTAGTTGCCGCAAGCAGCCAAACTGGACCACTGTAAATCATTTTGTTTGGCCTTGTTGCCCCTGTTGGCAACCACTGTTGCTGTGTTTGTAGAATCTTCTGTCCACAAGAAAGAGAATGCAGGTGTTGCAGTGATTTACTCTTCTGGAAAAAATTAAATGTGGAGTAGGGGTGGGTAGAAAAGATAAAATGTCTATGACAGTACAGTATATGCAGTTTTACATTATTATAGTTGTATAACAATGTAAAATACAATTAATGACATTGTTTCCACAGATAATGTACTATATCATGATGCAGTTGTCTTTACTACCTGTTGGTCAGATACCCATCGGGATCTTCAGAGCTTTTTGATACTTTTTGAAAGGTCATTCCTCTTCATTCAGTCTTAATCTTAATTAAAGACTGCTTCACTCACTTGTGCATAAGAAGCTCAATCTTAGGGTGTAATCACTCTATTAAAAACATATTCTTTTAAAGACAATGTCTTAAAAGAGAAAAATGACTGAAGGGATATGTTTTTCTCCTGTCTCAGTGAATGTGTTTTTAAATATAGTATTCCACTTTTCCTTCAAAGTTTTGGAAATGTATTTATAACCAGACTAAACAGAGATCTTTCTCTGGAATAAAGTACCCTTGAAAGTTAGATATGAAAGCCACATTGTTTACGAGTGTAAAAAAGACCTTTAGCCACAGATTTCCTTTCCTGTTACCCTTTGTACCCTGCTGATTTTGTTTTGGATGGCAGTAAGGTCCAGGACCTGAGCTATTCCTTGGCTAATCTCCCATAATTGGACAATCGGCCCCTATTACAGCCATTACAGTTGGTCTTGTTGAGCAATAGTGGCTTGTCTCATCCGTCCTAAGGCAAGGCCCAGTCTACAGCTACAGCTGCTATTAAAATAGTCAAACTTTTCAGGAAAGAATAGCACAGCAGCTTTTGTTTTTCTTTTTTTTTCTACACTGGAAGTGAATGTGATCGTAATGTGTTATGTCTCAGCTCCATTCTTTTCTGTGACAAAAGGATTCACAAAAACATGCATGTATCATGTGAGGCATAACTATGAAGCTATGAACAATAAACCCCACTGCCAATATACGCCACAAAAATGACCCTGTATTAATTGTTCTCTTTACTTTCTCTAGGTCTTCAAGGGCTCACTACACATCTGTCAAACATGTGAAAACCCTGTCATCCCGGTGGACTCCCCAGTTACAAGCAGTGAGGAGCTGGACTAGTAGGAAGCATCTTGGATCCAGCCAGGGTGTTCCCTAAACACAATTTTAAACTGAAGTCTATGTACATGACGTATTTTCTCCCAGGACACGAACTGAGTAAATTGTGTGCTGCCGTGGAACCCTCGGCCCTGTTAAAACAATCTAGTCCTCTTGTCATGTGGGTACATTACAGAAAAAGGCCCATATTACCCTCACTGGTATCACCATCTCTCACGTCACTATGGACCGGAATAAACGCAACTCCATCGCTGGGATTCCTACACGACCCGAACGTATCAATGAGGACAGAGATGGTATTGGAGGGGTAGGGGTCGGCGAGATGGGCATGGGCCCGCCTTCACAGGTCAGTTGATGTTCTTCATTTTTATGAGTATGATGCATTTCACGTGTGCAGAGCATACATCTCAGTATTCAGGGTTCCTATAGGTATGAAGAGTTTCCACGTTCTTGATAGCTTTGGATAGAGAACATTTTGGAAAAAGAAAACAATGTAGATTTCTGATACACAGACAAATTAATAATTGGGCCTATTATAATTATGATTTGGACTGAACAGACCAAGTTGGACTGAGTCGGTTCAAGCCTGGACCAGTTTTTGTCCACAGTCAGGAGACAAAATTAGTCATACATTGTGTGAGGTTTAAGGATTCTTATTGTTTGCCTCCTGATCTAGTTGTTGCCAATCGTTCTGATAAAGATTATTTTTCAGTATGTTTGATTTTCACAGCTGAATACTGTGCCATCAGTGACACAATTGCGTGTACAAGAAATAATGTTAAAACAAACTGACCAAAAGCAGTGAGTAAATGGAGAAATTGTGCAGTGTGCCATAAGTAGGGCTGCAACTAACAGTCTTAAACCCTAAAATATTCAGCAGCAGATCCTCAACCAACAGATTGCCTAGAGACTTCAGTGTGCGCTTCTTTCTGTCTGTCAGGTCTGAGAGAATTTGCATATGTTGGTGTCATCAGCCTTTATATCTAGATTCTAGTCTTATCGTCCTTTTCCCAGTTAAAGGCAACATTATCTATCTACCTCTATCTCATTTTTCTGCACAAACAAGCAAGTTGTAGCAGTGGTCCTACAGCATGCAGAGACTTCATCGTAACCCATTGATGCCAGTCTGTTCCTGTCTTCTCCAGGTGGGCAGGGTGTGGCCATCATCTTACAGAGCCCTCATCAGTGCCTTCTCCTGCCTTACACGTCTTGATGACTTCGCCTGTGAGTGGATTGGCTCGGGGTTCTTCTCTGATGTCTTCAAGGTGGGTGGAGATCAGCGATTACAGTTTTTTTCTCTTCTCTTTACCAGGCTTCCTCCGTCTGTCCTTGATTTTCTCCTACCTTGCTTGACTTTATCTTCTGCCCCTTTTCCATCCCTTTGTTTTGTTCTTAGATCTTATTTTCTATTCATGCCTCACTCCATCCATCCATCCATCCATCCATCCAGGGTGGTTTATAATAGGCCAGACAGTCTCTCAGATCACACATACTCATTGACCTCAGGATTGATTTCTTTTTCCCTGGTACGTGATAGAAGTCATGCTAGTGCCTTTTGCGCACTTCTCGGGATCATATAAATAAAAGGGAACTTGTTGTGCATGGCCCTAAATGGCATTTATATGTGATGAAACTGTAAAATTTTCCATTTGATTTGATGTTGTCAAGCTGATATGCTTGGTGGGTCAAAGACTGATTGTTTCTGAGCACTCACTCGTCTCTTCTGGACATTTGTAGGTCAAGTTTTACTGCAATCACTTCGAAGACATCTCTTAATCACGGGGGTTGTTAACCCTGTTACTTCGTTCCCTTCCCCCTCCAGGCATGTGAATGGGAGTCACACAAGCACGTTTGGCGTTATTAGTTTGGCTTTGCTAAGTGAAGCCTCTCTTTTAACAACCATCAGCAGAGAAATGTAATTTCCCTTATCACTCCATGACTGTGTGAAATTTTGGTTCAGTTTAGTTGTACTTGTGTGAATGAAAAAAATAATTATGGTCTTGATAGACTGATAGCATTTAATTTTAAGTTTAAGAAGAGACATGGTTTTTCTGGATATTTTTTCAAGAGCTTTAGTGTGTATGTGCATCAGTTACACACAAAACCACAGTGCACATGCAAGACGGGCCTCTTGTTACGTAAAGGGTTAACACACAGAATAAAGCTGAGTTGAGTATGGGGGAAGGGCTGTGGTCTCTAATACGTGAAGGGAAATAATCTGATTAATTAAAGTAATGGCCTAAAAAGGTTTTGAATGACTTTAAGCCAGGCTCTGTTTCATTTGTGGTATCAGATTGCATTATAGGTTACAATAGTTTCTATTTTTCTTGTCACTTACATATTGTGTATTGGAATTTCAGTATAGGGATAAGCCCTCTACTGTGCATCTATGTAACAGTAGATCTGTATTGGATTGATGAATTGGTTTCAACTTCAGTTTCCATTGTGTCTGTGTCAGACTATACTTGGGGTTGGGCTGATTGATGATACTATTGATGGTGTCTGACAGCTATTGGCGAAATTTTAGTTGTGCATGTGGTCAGGGATGACCCAGGCCGATCTAAAAAGATCGGTGTTGGAGCAAATCACGGCATATTTTATTTGATTTTAATCAGCCATATAAAGCCAGTATTAAGTCATTTGTTTATTGTAACCCATTGCGCTCTGGGTATGCCAGCTGTCAAAAACACCCCATTGTGGGCTGTGTAAACACTGGAGCTTATTCATAACGCACAGCGCTGCAAGTGAGTGAACAGCAGAGCGGCGCAAACAACAACCAGCAGTTTTAATTAATGATATTCACTTTTTTTTCCTACCTGCCCAGGGACAATAGATGTCAATTAGCTGCTAGCTAACTCTGGTGCAATTATTTTTAATTGTGCACTGTACCTGCAAAAATAAACAATAAAATAAATAAATGAAACAGCATGTATCAGTGAGTGAAACAAGTACGATCGCTGTGGATTAAACAGTGGTCACTTTGCCATCGTGCTGCTGTTTAAAAACTGAATTTCAATGTTAGTATTTTGTTTGTGCTGGGGTGAAGCTGTTCAAATACTGTCCACAACTTTCTGCCACACCAGTTACATTCAGACTCCTCTCTCCATAGATATTATATAAAACACTATAAATGATTACTCTATACCATTATTAACACTGTTGGACACACATTATACAAAACAATTAATCAAACCATTTATTGTTAGGAAAGGAAAGTTGAGATGCAGGCTGTAAATTGTCTAGCATATCTTGCCTAAATTAAGTTGGGTTTACTTCATAGACTGTATATAAAGATGGATGACATGACATGTTGATCGCCCCCTGGTGGCTGGCTGCAGTATAGATCATAAACCCCACCCCCTCCATGTTAGCGGATGGGACATGGGCCACATTGAAAATACAAATAAATTTTTCCCAAAGATGATTTCTGTCATTTTAGGTACTTCTAATCACGCTGATGTTTGTTCAAGTGTTCATTTTTCGATTTTTTTGATGCTATAAAAAGCAGTGTCACGTCAGTGTGTGCTTGTGATTGGTTTAGCCAGGTGTATAGGCAGGGACTCGATAGACTGGCTCCAAACGATGTCACCAGCGCAAGATGGTAGCTCCCGTATCCGGGATATTTTGGCTTCATTTATGTACAGTAGGAGGAAGTGGAGATGCGTTGTCCATCTTTATATACAGTCTATGGTTTACTTATGGTAATGTTGGTCGTGCTTCAAGCTATGTGTGCACTGTGCAGCTCTATGCTAATAGTTGGATCATGACTCTGTAATGGCTCATAGTCAGTATTAATTGAGTCAAATCAGAAGTGAGGGGAAAAGCTGTAATAGAAGCAGCTTTGATCCTGTCTCTGTCTTTTTGTTTCTTAATCTAAATCTAGGATGGAAATCCAAATTAAGCTAATAAATGTTCAGGCAAGGTTTAAACTTCCAACACACATAATCAAAGTAAACAACCCCTTTTCATGGACCACGTTTCCTGTGTGCAATTTATTGTAAGTATTGCTTTAGC
This sequence comes from Maccullochella peelii, assembly GCA_002120245.1. Classification (NCBI taxonomy): domain Eukaryota; kingdom Metazoa; phylum Chordata; class Actinopteri; order Centrarchiformes; family Percichthyidae; genus Maccullochella; species Maccullochella peelii. Next base: position 3,097 of record LKNJ01001412.1, on the reverse strand, counting down.
CTGCCGTTGAGTAATGGAAATATCTGTAAATACTTTTTTTTTTCTGTGAGAGAGAGGAATGCATAGGTAAACAGAGAGAGAAAAGGAAATGGTGCAGAATAATGAAAAGATTAAAGTGAAGGAGAATGATGGACAGAGATGGGAACAAAAAGGCAGTGAAATTAATGGTGATAGAGGTTGAGGCTAATAGGAGGAGGAACCAGAGTGGAAAAAGCTTTTGATGGTAGAGAGCTGGGGTGGCAAGACTGTTGAAGGCGGATGAAAAATTGGGTTTGAAAGGAGGTTTTAGGAGTTTATTGAGTACAAGGGATGGGGGCAGACAACTGCTTCAGAGGAGATGAAGAGGAGTTTTGGAGAAGAAGGTGGTTGTTTAGAGCTTGGGTTGGGGGGAGGAAGAGGAAAGGGAGAAAGGGTTTGGAGGACAAGGACACTGGGGGTATGTTTTCCAGAAATTTGCAGTGGTGAAAAGAGGAGATATTAGAGAGGTGAGATGAAATAAGAGAAAAAGAAGAACTTGGGGTTGACTATTGGGGAAGATGACGGTTTGTTGCAGGCATCAGCGAAGAGGAGAAAGAGGGGAATCAGGACTAAATGCAGATGGGGGGATGTGAAGAGTGAGGAATGGGGTGTTGGAGGAGGAGGATAGACGGATATGGGGGAGGAGGCCTTCAGAGGAGTGGCCATCTGTTGTTTCGGCTGTCCTGCGGTGGAGACTGTCGGCTCTTATAGCCAGGCCCCTTCCTTTGAACTTGAACAGAGCGATTTTTGTGTCTGAGAGAGAGAATACAGAACACAGAAAACTCTCATAATCTTTTTCTACTATATATAGATCATTTTGATGACTTTGCACTTAATTGAGATGTCTCCAAATACAGAAACTGCAATATAGCAGCACTTTTGTCCATTGACCTTAATTGTTAATGCATCCTATTTTATTCATATTGACTTTATCCCGTCTGTCAATTCCCTTTCCTGCTGTAAGTGATACTGCCCATCCAGTGTACCGTGGCTGTAAGGATGGAAGAAGTTAAAGGAGCCATTGTTAGAAGATGATATAAAGCCGTCCACTGTTGTAGGGAATATGACTGACAGTCTCTTTGGTAATGTATTTCCATACAGTATATTAAAGTTTTCAGGATTATCGCTTAATTGCTAGCTTCTGACAGAGCCCAAGAAAAATGTGGGCTGTCCAAATTATGTTGCATCATTGGCTGGGATGATATGCATCTCCTATCACGATACTTGGGTGCTGAGTTTTATTTCAGTAGCATCATTGCTATACTGCATATAAAAGTGGCAAATAATATATATATATATATAGATATATATATAGAGATATATATATATATAGAGATATATATATATAGAGATATATATAGATATGTATATGTATATACATATGTATATATAGATATGTATATATATGTATATATATAT